>VCCN01003796.1:900776-929551 GCA_006491835.1 Architeuthis dux | reverse complement strand
CACGAGTGATGATGGATGCCGACTAGTGAAAGCTGCTTCTTGCTATGTTGACAGTTTTGGTTGATGGTTTCTAATATTTCAAAGTCTGCTCTCCTCAGCAACAACTTTCAAAGGCAGCAATCAGATTAAACTGGTTCCGAGCAAATATAGCTTCCCAATTAAAAATGTCTTTATAATTATCATATTCTGTCAGATATAACATTATCCATTTTCTGAATTTCATACTTCATACATAGGGAACCACACATATATTCATGCCAAAAACAATTGTGAAATAAAGAGTCCCTGCTTTCCATGTATGAGTACATATTGATGTTGTTGGTGGTGTGTTCGAGGATCAGGGGAGGATGGTCTAGCTATCTTCTGCAGGCTTAAAGGTGACAGTGGAGCCCGATCCATGCAGTGAAGACCTTTTTGCACTTCAGACAAGGGATGCACTGGGCTGGTGGTGTCTGAAGGAAAGCGCACTTCTTCTTGGCCTAGCTGCTCTTCTGTGAGCTTCAAACTTAAGGCCGGCTGCAGTGATGCAGCGGTGCCAGCCTTTTCTGTCCCTTGCTTCCTGGTGCCAGCCTTTTCTGTCGCTTGCTTCCTGGTGCCACGAGTGATGATGGATGCCGACTAGTAAAAGCTGCTTCTTGAGCTGGCCTTTGAAGCGCTTATTGTTACTAAGTTGATAGTTTTGGTTGATGGTTTCTAATATTTCAAAGTCTGCTCTCCTCAATTCATCCAACCAGCAACAACTTTCAAAGTCAATGATCTACAGATTCTGCTTTTTTTCCTTTATTATATCATCTAAAGCAGGACCTGGGACTCCTACGGAGGCCATGCAAAGATTATTGGGTGTAGCAGAAATATTTGAAAATCTTTTTTAAAAGAATAATTATGTAACTTATTATAAAATGGCTTGATGCTATTCATTAATTTTTTAAAAATAAATTTTGTTTTTGTTACATTTTAGTAATTCTTTTTCATAATAAACACTATAAAACTTTCAGGTAGATCTTTGGATGATTGAACTCCTTGTTGTTTGTGTTGTTAACACAATGTCTCAGCCGATCCATTCTTCGGCCTTCCTCAGGTGTAATATCCGAATGTGATGGGTAAACAGAAGTTTTTAACTTCAAAGGAGGCAATGCTTATAACGCAGGATTCTGGTGTTTCTTTATCCTTGCCTTGTCTATTTAGGTGGGTGGGGGGATTTTCAATTTTCAACATTTGAATGTTATGACCCTTCTAGAAAGAAACTGTAAAACTTATAGATTTAATATGTTGCCATTTCTTTGGTCTTTGTTTATTTGTTTAAGTACTGTTAGATTGTGACTAAAGACTAATATATAATCTTAGTACCTATTGCTTTTATAACAATAAGTGAGGGGACGTGAAAGATTTGTCACATAAAAAAGAGGTTGTGAATGAAAAAGTTTGAGAAGCTCTGATCTAAAGAATGTTTTAAATTTTAGACTATTTCTAAATTACAAATTCCCTGGGTGCACCTGCATACAGTTTTCAATGCTCGGAGTCAGAACATCTTCAAAGGAACCGCCATGTTATACTTTTCTAACTGAAAAGACTGCATATGAAAAGTACATGTGGAACCAGATCTTGAAATTTTCCCCCCAGCACTTCCTAAAAGCAAAGACATTGTCCTTTTCAGCAGACACTGTTAAAAAAAACAACTTCTCAAAAAGTAAAGATCAAAATCAAAATGTTTTTGCAGAGCCAGCCCATGGGTTCTTGGCTCCCCGGGCAAGCTGAACTTTGGTTCCCTAAGTAAGTATCATGTGTTATTCTCCTTAGGCAGAAGAGTTCTTATCCACTTCCACTAAGGGGTGCTGTTTTACGTTCTGGTCAACGAGCAGCCATATATTGCATTGTGTTATTAGTAAATAAGGGAGCTCG
Source organism: Architeuthis dux (assembly GCA_006491835.1). Classification (NCBI taxonomy): domain Eukaryota; kingdom Metazoa; phylum Mollusca; class Cephalopoda; order Oegopsida; family Architeuthidae; genus Architeuthis; species Architeuthis dux. The sequence goes on along the minus strand of VCCN01003796.1, from coordinate 927,652 downwards.
AGAAGCCACTTGTGTGTGTCGTGACCATGGTCATTGTGAATATATGAATAAAGGATCTCTGTAAGTACAATCTTTTGTTGCATTTTTAATCTGTTAATATCTGTCATTAAACCAAGCTTACACTGACTTCACATCAGGGAATTTTCTTATTTTGACTGTTTTTATTCTGTTTAATTTATTCATTTTCCAATTTTTTCATTTGAATCTGGAAAGCCCTCCTTGTCTCAGACACATGACAGGCACTCCTTACTACTTGGCGACTGACCATATTGCCAGTACCTAGGGGCGGCCCTGTGTTCTTGGCAAGAGGAATGTTTTCTTTTCCATTCTCATTAATATTATTCCTACTTCCTATTAACAATTAACCAATTATTGACTATACAATAAAATAAAACATTTAGTTTGCCAGTCACAAGACTGTCTTGCCAAAATGGAACCACTCAATAAATTCAAAACAAAGTTAATTTTTAATCAGAGGAAGAAAGCAGATGTTGCATTAATTATTAGCATTCATAGAAATTTAAATGAGAAGTAGCTTGCACTCAGCTAGAACAAATTTGTAAGTTTCGGGCTAGGACATATGTAAGGTTGGTTTACTGACAGATATTAACAGACTAAAAATGCAAACAGAAGAGGTACTCACAAATCCATTATTCGTACAATGACCACGGTCAACGATTCACACACGTGGCTTCTTGAGCTCCCTGATCTACTAGTGACAATAACAATATGGCTGCTCATTTACCAGCGCTCCCTTACCGGAAGTGGATAAGAACTATTCTGCCTAAGGGGAATAACACAAAATACTTACTTAACAGGCATCACTTATTAGCATTCATATAAATTTAAATGAGAAGTAGTTTGCACTCATTTGAACAAATTTGTAAGTTTCAGGTTAGGACATAGATCAACCTAAAGATTACAAAGAGGTTCTATTACCAGGCAGATATACAGTGGCATAGTTAGAGATTTGGGGCCTGGGGGGTTTGGTTACTTGAGGGGCTCCCTCTAACATTTAGTAAGATTTGATGATAAAGGAAAACAGGTCTAGATAGTAACTCAATATAAACCTTCAGGTGACTAATGTCTTTTGGCAGAATGCCGTGTTTAATGATAGGGTGATATCTATGTGATACATATATGACAAATATGATATATAAGTAATAGCTGCTGCACAAAGATCAAAACGAAAACAAAGTAATACTTGCATTCCAAGGGAAATTATGAATCCCCGCCACCCATATATGCTGTGTTGGGGATGATCAATTAAAAAATTGGAAAATGGGTTGATCAATGAATAAGTTACTTCTCTCAACTTTTGTTAGGCAGTGATCACTAAAAAGTCTGAATTTTTTAAAAAAGCAAGCCTAAATGCTGCTGGATACAAACTAAGGGATCAATTTAGCATAAACATTGGAAACTGAAACCCCCACTAAAAATCTATTTAGTGGGGAACTTTAAAAAACAAAAACAAAATTTTTTTCTAGAAGTCTAGCTCCATTGGTGCAGCCTGTATGTGTGATACATACATAGACAACTAGCTAGACTCACTTGAAAACTGAAGAAAGTTTTGGTTGACAGTTTCTAATTTGCAATAAATAGACATGCACTTAACTGGTGAAAAACAACCCCAAAGGCTAAATTAATATTAATGTAATTTGTAACAAGGCACAAAAATAAGAACCTGAAAACCTTTCCACCACCAGTCTACTGCTCTATCAATGAAATAAGGTTAATAAGTCCTAAACATATAAATATGCAATAAAATAGATAACTTCTATAGATGATAACCGAGTTTTTTTAATTATTCACAAGATATATTTTTCTTTTAAGATTAAAACATGACAAAATTAGTGCTTTTCTGAATGAGAAAGCCAATGAGCACATTCCTCCATGTTTATACAATGTGCAGAAAGAGAGAGATAGAGGAAAATGCATATGCAGCTGAAATTTGCATTTCACACTTATAATAATTCATAGCAAGCATTACACCCACATTTATTTTTATATTAACACATTAGATGAATTAGTCATCCAGTTACTTCCAGTTTGTGTTCAAGGTGTTCGGAAACTGTTAATTTTTTCTTTGTGTTTTTAACTGACAAGGCAATTTTGACAATTGCTTATTCACAACAATTGCTTATTCACAATAGTTGCTTACAGTTTGCGTGGAATTTTGATTCTTATACTAAATTAACACCCCCACGTTTTTTGCAAAAATTTGAATGATACCATATTGCAGCAGTTCTCGAAGTGCAGTCTGTAGACTCCTAGTACTCTGTGAGACCCATGTAAGGGGTCTGCAATAAAAAAAAAAGATGAAGTGAAAAAGTTTGAATATCGATATTTGGGGAGCTAGTTATTTTTATTTCTAGAAACTTTCTTTAAAAAAGGAGCAATCTAGCTCCCTTGGTGTGGCCTGTACGTGTCATATGTGTCATAAGTAAATGTCGAAGTTTTCAGCCCTCTAGCTCCATTGGTGTGGTGTCATATGTGTCTAGAAATAAAAATAACTTACTCCCCGAATATTGATCTTCAATTTTGTTCACTTGTCATACATTTTCAGCCCTCTAGCTCCATTGGTGTGGTCTGTACATGTCATATGTGTCTAGAAATAAAAATAACTTACTCCCCGAATATTGATCTTCAATTTTTTTCACGTGTCATACATTTCCAGCCCTCTAGCTCCATTGGTGTGGTCTGTACGTGTCATATGTATCTAGAAATAAAAATAACTTACCCCCAAATATTGATTTTTTTTTCAGATATCATACATAGCATCTTAGATACTGAAGAAACCTATGTTGACAGTTTTGGTGATGCTTTTGAACAGCTGTAAAAAGAATTGGATAAAACACTAAATCTGACATCAGTTTACTCAATTTGAAACCAGATCCATTTCCTCTATGAAAGGAAACAGTGATGCCTCTTTACTGAAAAATATTTTCTGTTAAGGATATTTTTTGCTTTACATTAGAAACCATCAACCAAAATTTTCAACATAGGTTTCTCCAGTTTTTAAGTGATTCTGGCTGGCCGTGTAGGTGTCATGCATATGGGCCATAAAATTCAAAATTCATTCCTTATTATGTGTAGAAAATATGTTTTTTTTGTTTTTGAAAATTCACCCCAAAATAAGTTTTCAGTGGGGATTCAATTTACAATGTAAGTTTATGCTAAATTGGTCCTTAGTTTGTGTCCAGTAACATTCACACTCGTTTCTTTTTAAATCAGACTTTTTAGTGATCCAACAAAATACGAAAGTAATTTATTCATTTAACACCCTTTTTTCCAATTTCTTAATTGATCACCCTCAACATGGCATGCTGTCAAAAGATGTTGGTCAGTGACGGTTTCTATTGAGTGACTAAACAGAACTGTCTTTAAGTTTAACAAATAAAAACTACATATAAAGAAAAAATTGAAATTAATGAATATAAGCATTTTTTATGAGTGGCTAAGTTCTAAAAGAATCCACTGTTAATTATGTTGTATACCTTCAATGTTAACTCATTTGGTCACAGCTGACTATGAATTTACTTTCCAGTTACATTTTTATTCATTTTTTATTCAAAATGTTGAAAATTCTTTAATTAATCACCACAAATCTTCCTATAAAGGCTGTTTAGTGTGATCGTGCACATGCGAAAATACCTTATTGTTCTTCTATATATTTTTATTCATCAATTTATTCTGATTCTGATCGTTTTTGGCACCGCTTCTCTTTCTAATGTTTTCGAGATATCAACGCCATTCCAACACTAATTGATGCATCTTAAAGCTGTGCATTGCGCTTACATACAGTTTTGTAAAGAATTAATTTTTTAAGGTTTTAGAGGGGGGGTTCTATTTAAAATGTATTTATAATGCTAAACCAGACCATTACTTTCTGTTATTTGTACAGAAATACAGTTTTGAAGTATTGATTACTTCCCTCATGAAGGTTGTAAAATCTTTTTTGCGCTTTCATTAAGTTTTGCATCACATTCACACTTACAGTTCCTTTAGTTTAAATTACATTTCCTTTGCTTCTTGTATTTTACGACCACCGCAACCAACAGACAGCAAACCAATATCTCATGAAATATCATGTCTGGTCAGTTTGGGCTCGGCTTTGATTAAATATTTGATGGAATAAAAATGTACAGTTTTATGTTAGGACATTTAATCCATAGAGACTTTCTACTTAATAGAAACATTAGAACAAAATGGTCGAGCATTGTCCAAAGCAAAAAATGAATAATAATAATTTACAATACTTCATCTAATAAAATAAATAAAAGTGAAATATAATTGGATAACCAAACCTGAACTAACAGTTAATAACAAACATGGCGCAGAAGAGGTTGTGATAGCGAATGAGTTTAAGGGTTTGATTTGGACTCTCGCTTGCCGCTGAGTTCCAGTAGTTTAGTGGTAAGAACGGTCACATGTTAAGCGCGACACCCTCTGGCATAGAGTGTTTTGAGTTCGATTCTCACCTGGAACATATTCTTTATTCCAATCCACACTGTTAATTTATTTACTCACTGCTGAAGGGAAACTGAGTTTAGTTACGATAAAAAGCAACAACAATTAAAATGAATAATAATGATTTACAATACTTCATCTAATAAAATAAATAAAAATAAAATAGAATTGGATAACAATTAACTGTTAACTGGAAAGTAATCCATTAGATTAAGAAATTGGCTATTGTTACCTTTCCCATTTCAAAATGGCTGCCGTTCCAGCTGCAGGGTTAGTGTTTTTAGGATTATTTTTAGGGTTAGGATTATTCGCGTCTGCTTCTTTGATTTGAAATTTGTCCTCAGCGTCTGTTATTTTGCAGCTGGTATGATGGCCATTTTGAAATGGGAAAGGTAACAATTGCCAAGAAATTTTATGTTTATGGGTTCATGAACAGTTGATGCCCTTTTGAGAAACAATAATTGCAGAAGTAGTGGAGTTAACTTCTCCCTTGGTAATTAAATTTGGTATGCCCAATATCAGAATTAAAATTATTTTTTTAAATAATGATATTCTCGGATGTGGCCATCTTTTCCCTAAGGCTCTTCCATGTGTTTGCTACTCTTGCTAAGAAGACATTTTTTTCTAACACCAGTAAATGTCTGAATTTGTAGTTTATGGCCGTGTCCTCAGGTTTTACTGCAGATAAATGAAATCAGCATTTTCTTATCAGGGCATTTTCAGCAATGAGCATCTGTATGTATGTTGTTCCAGATTCTATAGACTCCCAATAATCCAAAAATTCCTTACTTGCTTTATAGATAAACTTAACAGCATTAAATGTATTTGGCATAAAGTAGTGGAGTTAACTTCTCCCCCCAGCTACGGGCAAATCCCTTTAGCTCTGTAAGGCAGTCCAACTTAAGCGCGCATTAGAAACTCCATCCTGTAAAAACCTACTCACTAGAGAAACCGCAGCAGCAGCAGCAGCAGCAGCACATCAGTGATTGTCTGCTGGTGTTGTGTGGTTACGGTGCTGTGCTCCACAAGGAATCTAAACAAAAACAAAACAGGTTTGGTCAGTCACTCAATAGAAACCGTCACATGACCAACATCTTTTGGCAGCATTCCATGTTGGGAGTAATCAATTAAAAAAATTGGAAAAAAGGGTGATCAATAAATAAGTTACTTCTCTTGGCTTTTGTTTGGCAGTGATCACTACAAAAGTCTGAATTTTCAGAAAAAAAGTATGAATGCCGCCAGACTCAAACTAAGTGATCAATTTAGCGTTAACTTATATTGCAAATTGATCTCCCCACTAAAAACCTATTTAGACGGGAATTTTCAATTTTCAAATTTTTCAGCCCTCTAGCTTAAATTACTTCTCTCACCATTTGTTTGGGTGGTGATCACTAAAAAGTCCATATTTTCAAAAAACAACCATGAATGCAGCCAGACACAAACCAAGGGACTAATTTAGCATAAACCTACATTTATATTTTGGGGGGTAAATTTTCAAAAAACAATCACTTTATTTTCATCATTACACAGTGTTAACCAGTGCTGTATTTATGCATAAGCGAAATAAGCTTGGGGCCTCACAATATGCAGGGTTTTCTAGACATCATCATCATCAGCCATTATAAGTCCACTGCTGGACAAAGGCCTTTCCCATCTTCTTATAATAAGGAGTAAATATTTAAATTTTCATACCTCTAGCTCCATCGGTCTAGCCGGTAGGCATGACACATACATGCATAGCCAGTCAGGTAGAATCACTTAAAAACTGAAGAAAACTCTGTTGGCATTTTTGGTTGAGGGTTTCAAATAAACAAGCCATTGTTAGTGATAACTGTTGCTTGAGATGAGAGAAACATGTTAATTTTGTATCATGAATATTCATAGTGCAGTGAAAAATCCTTTATCTTTACCAGGAATCAAAATGTTATTTTAATTCTTGTCAGTTCAAAACATCGAGTCTGAATCACGACTTTAGCAAAGGCATTTGGATGAAATTGCTGATGTCCTATTTTTGAAGTTAATTTGCATTTTTAGTGGAAATAAGTGCTTAAGTCAGAAATTGACAAATTTTTAGCAAACTTAATAGTTTAATGAATGCCTAATTCCTGTCCATTAAGTATCACTCGGAAAGAAAAACAAAAAAAAGCTATAAGAAACTATTTCTATTTGCATCATTACACAGTGTTAACCAGTGCTGTATTTATGCATAAGCTAAATAAGCTTGGGGCCTCACAATCTGCAGGGATCTCAGAAAATTTTAATGGCATGTTTTTAAGTTTTGTGAGACCTTTTGGCATATCTTTTTAATAAGCTTAATATAGCTTAGGGCAATATTTCTTAAACTATTTCAGTGTACTCACCCAGAACCAACCATTTGCAATCATCAGCCAAATGTTCATCCACTGTTTGTAACCGTTTTTATAATGTTTAGGTTGTTTGCAAATGTGTAAATAATGTTTGTAACCGTTTGTATCATGTTTGGGTTGTTTGCATTGTGATTTGAAAGGTTGGCTAAACTGTACATGCTTTATTTATGTATGAACACCCAATAAATCTTTGCCTTAAGAAACTGTTCCCCCACTGTCTTCTACTGTTTGTATGACATTTGGCTGTTTGCAACTGTTTGTGGAACGTTTGCAAACAAACAGTACTTGTCCTCACTTAATGTCTGTGAAAACATTACATGAACATTCAAAGAATGTGCCTGTTATAGGTGGGATTCACCCATCACAAAATTTCTGTAAGTCTTATTCTCCTGTGTGTAAAATTTTAGATATAATACATTTTGTATTATAAGAAAAAATATGAATTAACTTATTCTTTAAATTTTTATTTCAGTCAGGTCTTTGAACATCCTAAAAACAGGTCTGGTTAGTCACCGAAAACGTCACATGACCAATGTCTTTTGGCAGCATGCTGTGTTGGGGGTGATCAATTAAAATTTGGAAAAAGAGTTGATCAATGAATAAGTTACTTCTCTCACCTTTTGTTGGACACTGAAAAGTCTGAATTTAAAAAAAAAAACAAGCAGGAATGCAGCTGGACACAAACTAGGTACCAATTTAGCATAAACTTAAATTGTAAATTGTACCCTCCACTTAAAAACCTATTTTGGGGAGGAATTTTGAAAAAAAACATACAAAACGTTTTTTCTAGACATAAGGAGTAAACATTGAAATTATCAGCCCTCTAGCTCCATTGGTATGGCCTGTATGCAAGATACATAGATATACCGGGATCTACTGTAAGATCGCTCACCTGATACATCACTCATGGGTGGTTATTTTAGGGGGGGGGCGTTTATTTGGGGCTCAAGGTTTTGTAGATGAAAATTTGAAAGCATCTATGTTTTAGTGCACTTTAGTATAAAAAAAACTGGATAACTTAAATACGCATATAATAATTAAGACATCAAGTCCGAAATATTTGTCAATTCGTTGTATAAACAAAAAGTTGCTTCAAAGAAATTAATTCGCTCGATACTTCCTCACTATTGCTGAATGAGTTTGAAAACAGACAAGTTATATTATTTATTTATTACAAAAATTAAATTATTTTTGGTGTTTGCAGGTACTAAATACAGTCTATATAATATATAGACTGTATTTAGTATATATATAACTTCCCTGAAACAGGTCTATGTAAAGGCAGCTGATGATCCCCAATATTAAGTGTGATCTATATTAGCTAATTATAATATAACATTTACAGAAATAGTAGTTAATTTGAAATGAACAAACCAAAAGTTTTTCTCTTTTATTTTACGTACATATATATAGATAGTGCATTGATGAGGGGTGGATCGGAGCTGGGATATTGCACGCGGAGCCGCAGACGGAATGGGGAAGGTAGATCGGGGGATTTATCGAGTACTATTGGCGTTTTTTGGCAATTTTTAAACATATATGAGAAAACAAAAAAGTTTCTACAGACTATATATATATATATGTTTGGCTCTCGTAGCAACTTAAAAAGAAAACACTGTCCAAAGAAGTACCAAATACTTTAAAACAAGTTGCCGATTGATAGTGAAGTGATTAAAAACATGTAAGTTGTAACTTTTATTGTTTTATTATACTCAATTTAGTAGTTGTGATGGCCTGTGAATAATGGCCCTGGGATATTATTTGGTCCATTTTTTTTCACCCAAATTTGGCTGTTTTTCTGTTTTACCGTCCTGGTCGATCTTATGGTAGATCCCAGTATACATAGTCAACCAGACTAGCTTAAAAACTGAAGAAATCTATGTTGACAGTTTTGGTGATGATTTCTAACAGCTGTATTAAATTTCTAATCAGTAAAGAAAACTAGGAGTGGCAAAAAATTAAAAACAGAAAAATTATTAGAATTTTTCTACTTTTGTAAAGTTAGTAAACAACACTGTTAGAACTTCGGATTAGTTTCTTAGAAAGAATGGTTTCTTAATGTGTTTCCCAGAAAAAATTACTTTCTCGTATAGAAAAATATATCTGTGTAAATTAATTCATTCATCCTTCATGTTTAATTCACCCAACATAAGACACTGATTTAAATTCATCGATAAAGAGAGCTTCCTTCTGTTGTACAAATCTCTGGTACGTCACCATCTGGAGTTTGCTTCCTGCATATGGTCTCTTAACCTGAAGTACGACTCAGATGCCATAGAAAGAGTTGAGAGGAGAGCCACCAAGATCATTCCAAGATTGGGAGATATATCCTACACTGAAAGATTAACAACTTAATCTAGAGACCCTTGAATAGAGAAGAAAACGTGCTGACCTACTAGAGGTCTTGGCGTTTATATAGACAACACACTTAACTTCACTGCGCATATACAAAACAAAGTGAATACAGCAAATAAAACACTCAGCTACATAAGACACTCATTTAAATTCATCGATGAGGAGAGCTTCCTACTATTGTCAGAGAGCCTCCAAGATCATTCCAAGATTGGGAGATATATCCTAACTAAAAGATTAAAACAACTTAATCTAGAGACCCAGAAGAAAACATGCTGATCTACTTACTAGAAGTCTATAGAATCCAGAACAACATACATAGAGTGGATACTGACATTCATTGCTCAAAATGCCCTGTTACAAAACTGCTGATTTCATCTATGTGCAGTAAACCCAGAGGACACAGCCATAAACTACAAATTCAGACCTCCATTGGTGTAAAAAAAGATTTCCTCTTGGCAATAGTGGCAAATGCATGGAACAGCCTAAGTGAAAAGACGGTCACATCCGAGAATATCAATAATTTAAAAAATAATCTTTATTCTGGTATCGGACATACCAAATTTAACTACCATTTTTCTTATTAGTTTAATCCCAGCCCAACTACACAGAAGCTGGCTTAATGATGCAATTAACTGCTGTAAAAAAAGGGCAAGTATATTCAAGTATATATTAAAGCATTTCCTTTTTCATTGATGAAACTTTCATTCTAAAAAGAAAGTTAATTATAGATTCAATCGTTAGTTATTTTATGTGACCAAAATTGTCCTTTTGCTGATTAAGACTAAACATAGAAAATATATCATTGCAGTGACATGGCTAGAGATTTGGTAGACCAGTGTGTGTGTGTGGGGGGGGGTGTTCTGCCTCCTTGAGCCACCCCCCCTGCAACATTTAGTGAGAAAATTTGCAATAGATAAATATTCAATTCATGTAAGTACAAGTACATCCTTGTTATTGTATAATGTCAGTCGAAATGCAGTAGGTGAACTACTATTTATACAGCTTTTGGAGGCCTGGGTGGCATTCTCAAATAGCACCCATACCCCCCAGCTACCCCTCTATGTCATTGTCAGAAGTAAACAATGAGAATGGCCCTCTTAAATATGTCAGAATTACTGTCTTGACATTAGATTCTCAGCACATTTAATAAATGAAACAAAACAAAACAGGTCTGGTTAGTCACGCAATAGAAACCATCATGAGACCAACATCTTTTGGCAACATGCTAAGTTGGGGGTGATCAATTAAAAAATTGGAAAAAGGGGGGATCAATGAATAAGTTACTTCTCTTGTTTTGTTGGGCAGTGATCACTAAAAAATGTCTGAATTTTCAGAAAAAATGTGTGAATGCTGTCGGACACAAACTAAGCGATCAATTTAATATGAACTTAAATTGAACCCCTCACTAAAAACCTATTTTAAAAAAAAGCAAAATGTTTTTTCTAAACATAATAAGGGGCAATGGTTTAAATTTTCAGCCCTCTAGCCTCATTGGGGTGGCCTGTACACGTGATACATACATAGCCAGCCAAACCTACTTGAAAACTGAAAAACCTATTTTTACGGTTTTGGTTGACAGTTTCTAATACCATGAAAGAAATACTCAGTCAAATATTAATAATGAAATGACAATGCCCCATATAAAAGATTTGTAGACTGTTACATCCAATTCTATCAAATCTATTATGTATTTGAATGTACTTGTGATATACTTGAAATAGGCTTTATTTGACAGCAGTTAATTGCTTCATTAAGCCAGCTTCAGTTGAGTTAGAATGGTATTAAACTAATATGAAAAATTGTGTGACGACAGTGCCAACCACAAGATTGAACCAGAGACCTCTGCCCAACCACAGCAAAAGAGACATTGTGTGGCAGCACTGTTAGAACATCTGGGCTCCTCGCTCTTGTTCTGCTGTGCCAGACACTTTGCATACAGGCACTTGAATCATTTCTTGGCATGATATAAGTGGTCGATTATGAGGAGTGAAAACAATTCACTTTTGGCTTTGGTTAGAAGAACGTATTTGGTGTAGAGTGATTCGAGAGAAAACAGTGTGTTTTCTGGTGTCGTGAAGTTCCCTCCGAAGAGGTATCCTGTGAAAGAGACTTTGTGTCCTGCAGTCCTCCTGTTTTAAAGAGACCTTTTCTACTACAAAATGGTAATTAAATTTTGTATGGCCGATATCAGAATTAAAATTATTTAAAAGAATAATGATATTCTTGGATGTGACCGTCTTTTCACTAAGGCTGTTCCATACGTTTGCTAACCTTGCCAAGAAGAAATCTTTTTCTAACACCAGTAAAGGTCTGAATTTGTAGCTTATGGCTGTGTCCACTGGTTTTACTGCAGATAAATGAAGTCATCATTTTCTTATCAGAGCATTTTCAGCAATGAGTGGCTGTATGTATGTTGTTCCATTTTTATAGACTCCCAATAATCCAAAAATTCCTTACTTGCTTTATAGATAAACTTAACAGCATTAAATGTGTTTGGCATGCATAAAATAGTTAATATCAATAAATAAATTAAAGCCATAAATTTATTAAAAATGGGTGCACAGCCGAGTAGCAATGATTTTTACGATTATTGCTACAGGGTCATTGAGTTTCATATAAAAGAGTTTTATAGAATAATCAGAGACCTCTATTTATAAAATTTATAAAAATGTATCATATAGATAAAAGAAAAATAGTGTGTTCATGGAGGTATATTTGTATTTTTTAAATCTTACATCTAAATATTCATTATTCAAGCTATTTTTGCACCCTGCCGTGCATACATACGCACCCTACATGGGTCAACCTATTTTATTAACTCTTTATAGGGCACCCTTAAAATATTTTAGATATTGAAACAACTTTTTTTGTATGTTAAACTATATCTAATTACAAGATATTTTCAGTTGCAAGTTTTATGAAATTTTTTTGTTATGGGGTTTTGAAGTGATCATATATGGTGATTCACCCAAAAAGTGACCAAAAATGGAAAATATAAAAAAAATAAAAATTAAACTAAAAAGTTAAATAAAGCATAGAATTAAAGAGTAACATTCAATATAATGAATAGATACAAAAAATTGATATTGACAAAAAGAAATAACACCTCCGGGTTGATTTTTAAATTTTATTGTGTGGGCCAAAAACAGGCTAATTTAATGGTGTGTGGTATGCCTCAAAACAGTTTCTGTCTTTGTTCAAGCACAAGTGTACTTTGCAAAGCTGGCAGACCACATTGGTGCTGATTATGTTGTCTTTGTGGCTACAATATTTGCATGTGGACGACAGGTCCTCAAGTGATCATATATAGTCACTTGCCCCACAAAGGGTTAATGGACATATCGTATCGACTTTTAAGTTCAACTCTCAGGTCCCCCTTAAATCCCAAACAGTGAGTTAGAGCCAGGGCCTCCGAGAGGAATTTTATAAGGTGGTGTAAAGATGTTTCCACCCCCCCACACACACACACTGCACAAGCACCCTCGTCTTTTAGCCATATTGTTTTCATCTGCTATAACCCTTTTAACATGCCATACTATATTTGCTCGATGTTAAACGATAGATTCAACCTATTTTATAAATGGACATATCATATCAGCTTGTAAGTTTAACTCTTGGGCTTTAATTATCTTGGGCCCCCTTTGGCCCTCTGGATCCCAGCATGATGCAGTAACTTCAACCCCCTCTCAGAGGCCCTGCCTGCACCAATTGGCTATGTAAGGTTGGCATAATGACAGATATTAACAGATTAAAAATGAAAACAAAAGACGTACTTACACAGATCCAGTTTATTCATACATTTACAATGACGGCACTCAACACCATGTGTGTTTTCTTGATCTACTAAAACCAATATGGCCGCTCGCTCACCAGAACATAAAATAGCGCTCCCTTACCGGATGTTGATAAGCACTATCCTGCCTAAGGGGAATAACTCAAAATACTTACTTAACAGGCTATATATGATATTGTTTATTCAATAACCCATTAACTGCAGAAGGTGGTGAAGAGTGATAGTTATTTTTTGCAAGATAAAAGCCCTTGTCCATTGCAAGTAATCCATTGCAAGATAAAAGCCCTGACTCACAGATAGTGCCTTCAATCACAATAAAACAGAAATTTATTGAGTTAGCCATGGGACTGCAATGACGGAAATTCATGTCATTCGCAGTTAATGTGTAAAAGCTTTTTATGGTTTTATTATATTGTTGTGTATGAATCAGTCTGAATATTAACTAAATTATTTTTCTGAAGGTCACAGAAAAGTTCTGGAACATAAACAATCCTGAATCATAATTGGATTAAATGTAGAACCCAGATCCCTAAATTGATTTGGGTCAGAAGCGTAAATTTCCAAATGACACTGTGTAGGACGACGTGTTACATCAAATATTAATTTTTTCTTATCAAGCTTTTCTTTCTTTTTTTACACAAAATAAATAAATATGTAGTTTTGATTTAATCAAAATTCAGTTCAATATAATCAAAACAAGGATCTCCTATACCCAAGCTTTGATTCAATAAAACTTTTTTGACAATTCCAATAGCTTTCAATTATGTGTATGTGTGTGTACTTCAGTATATTTCAAAACAAAGTGAATGATTCACTACGTTTTTAATAATTTTCAAGTTTTCACACTGACACCTGTGCACACTCAATGTGAAAACGGTGCATAAATAAAAATAAGAGAAATCATGAAAGAAAAACTTTGATGAAGATTTTGGTAAAAACACTGAACGATGACACTGAAATAATGAAAAACAAGAACCATAAATTCAATGATGCGTCCACCATCCTTACATCCATATTCAAAGGGATTCTAGACAAAGTAGTTGTAGTAGTAGCAGTAGGAACTGAATGAGGAGGAACAGGGTGGTTCATCCAAAGGTCGGGACCCAGTTTCATATCAATCCAACATGATACGGCTGAGAAAATTGATATTTAACATAAACGGAACCAACCGACCAAAAAGCATCTTATAAAGATGTGTGGACACATCTAAAAAAAAATAATTAATAAACAAACGCTTAATACGTCAACTATTTTTGTTTTTGAGAATTGATTAGATAAATGTTCTCCTAATGACATCACACATTCTCTTCTGACATCATAGCAGCTTGTAAGTAAATAAATCACATTAACCCCTTCCTTCCTCTTTCTGTTCTTTAACATATCAGGGGCTGACGGACCGACCGAAAAAAGAGAAAAAACTATGATACGTCATATACAGTGTCATCTGAAAATTTGCGATTCTGACCGGTATCAATTTTGGGGTCTGGATTCTACATTTGATCCTCATGAATTATTCAGCCAATATTTTTGTTGTTGACATTGTTGTTTTCTGTAAGGCATGCACCCAAGTTGCCCTGCCTGATGTGTCAGCAACATTTTGCAGTGATCTGCTTGAATGTCTTTTTCTGGTTCAGAGCTTTTATAATAAAAGCAGCATCATTTATCGAGCAGGTGATTTTAAGATGGAGGACATTCATTATTCATAGTTGAGACACAGCCATCACAAAGGACAGGGACATTTCTTGCTTTCTATATCCCAAAGGGGAAACCGTTACAATGGAAAACATGACAGGAGTGGGCGAAAACAAAATAAACAAAAGTAGTAAAAACAGATTGGTTGGAAAAAATACAAATAAATGAATAACTATATAAACAAACAAAAAGATTGATAATGGATTGAATAATAAAAAATATAATAACAATAATAAGCATTTAAAAAGAAATGCATATAAAAATGGGGTCAAAGACAAAAGAAAGGTCTGTAAATTAAACAAACTGTGTGGTTGACGTTCTGCAGAGAGAGGGAAAAAAATTGACTGAATTAATGTTATAAATAAATGAAAGAAAATCTTCATCCAGTACAGCAATGTTTTGATTAGTACTGGTTTTGATGTAGTACGTTTAAGGTATTACTGTACAAACAAATGTAACTAAGTATAAGATGGAAAAAAAAACACATTAATTTATAATAAGACCTTGAACAGTGCAGTTCTGAACAATGTGGACAAATTATGGAATAAATTAACCGCATTATTCAAGGTTTTGCTATATATATATATATAAATACAGGGCATATAAAAAGGCCTAGTTATTTCAGCTCAGTTTGAAAATCGTAATAAACGTGAAACAGTCTGTCACTGTAAGGGAATCGAGTTCTGTCTTCTTTCTTCCATTGCATATATATATATATATGTATGAATAGAGACATCCTGAGGAGCACCTTGCCAATGTGCCTAAAACGAAAAGTATACAATGGCTGCATAATACCAGCCATGACTTATGGATGCGAAACATGGAAATTAACCAAATGAGCTGAAAACCAACTTAGAATAGCACAGAGAGACATGGAAAGAGCAATGCTAGGGGTAACGCTAAGAGATAGAAAAAGATCAACATGGATCAGAGAAAGGACTAGAGTAAAAGATATTATACAACTAATTTAACAGCAGAAATGGAGATGGGCCGGTCACCTAGCAAGAAGAAATGACAATAGATGGGGGAAAAGACTAACAGATTGGTGCCCATGGGATAGTAGAAGAAGTAGGAAATGGCCAGACACAAGATGGAGGGACGAGATAGAAAAGTTTGCCAGTAAGACTTGGCAGAGATTAGCACAAGATAGGTTGTCATGGAAGGAGATGGGAAAGGCCTTCATCCAGCAGTGGACTTACAATGGCTGATGATGATGATGATGATGATATATATATACATAAATAAAAAGAGTATGTTGGCATTAATAAATGTGCTAACCTGTTTTATAGTGATAACATAAAGCTTTAGTTTTTTTTAAAGTCAAAATTTTAAAAAAATAAAATAAAAACATTTACATTGGAACCAATATATTTCAAATGTACAGCACCATTATCCATTATTAACCATAAGGTTCCAACTTTCAAACCCCCTCGCCCTAGCTGAGAATGCCTGATTGGAAGGGCAAAAAGCCCTCCCATCAGATGCCCATGCTTTTAAGACGGATTGAGCCCTGTTGCCCCCCCACCAGAAGATGTCCATGCTTTTAAGCTTTAAGTATTGAGGATTATATAAGTAAAAGGCATGACCTTAGTTCAGTGTTGAAAGGATATATTCAAAATATATCTTAGCAGCAACCCTGTTACCTACAAAGAATAATACCATCTTTTTATATAGGTACATTAAGATGGGGTTACATAAAACAAATGTACAGCACCATTATCCTTTATTGACCATATGGTTCCAACTTTCAAACCTCCTCGCCCCAGGTGTGAAGGCCTGATCCGGAGAGGGCAAAAAGTCTGCCAAGTGGATGCCCAGGCTTTTAAGCTTTAAGTATTGATGATTATATAAGTAAAAGGTATGACCCTAGTTCAGTGTTGAAGGTTGCTCATTAAATGTCAAAGTGATCAACATGAGAAGCTCATTTTGCAATTAAGCCATCTCCAGTTCATCTGAACATTTTCAATTAATTCACACTCGATCACATTAATTATCTCTTTAGGGGAATATTGTGTTTGATGTCTTTGGTTCGACCAGAGTGGACATCACAAAATCAATAGATGAATTAACATTTTATAGGTTAACATTCTAATAATGAATAGGTCTGGTTAGTCACTCAATAGGAACCGTCACATGATCAACGTCTTTTGGCAATATGTTGGGGGTGATCAATTAAAAAATTGGAAAAAGAGGTGATCAATGAATAAGTGACAATCCTGACGTTTCCTGTTTCCAAATGGCCGTCGCTTTAGCTGCTGCTGTAGCGGAATTGGCCGAGTCGTCTGCTGCTGCTGATACCGGATTTAAAGTCAAAGAAGCAGACAACAATTTCAACATTTTTCCACTTTCTGAAGTGAAAATGGCTGAAGGACGTATACCTAAACACTAACCCTAACTACCCTAAAAATAGCAACACCAACCCCAAATCTAACTCTAACCCTAAAAACACTACCCCAAACTTATCCTTTGTTCATTTGTATTCATCAAGCTTTTGCTTGAATAAAAAAAATGGAAAAAAAACCTGTGTCTCTTGAACGGCATGAAGTTGCCTGATATCAGTAGGCCATTTAAAAACCGAAGAAAAAAAAACAACTGAAAATGCTGTTCTGAGGAATCTTTCGTCTCTTTCTTTGACTTTAACGAGGACTCGGTCGATTCTGCTATCAGCAACAGATGAAGTGGTGGCCATTTGGAAACAGGAAAGATAATGATAGCCAAATGAGTTACTTCTCCCACCTTTTGTTAGGCAGTGATCACTAAAAAAAGTAAAAATTTTCAGTCTCTAGCTCCATTGGAGCAACCTGTATGCATGATACATACATACATAGCCAGTCAGCCAGTCCAAATTAAAAACTGAAGAAACCTATGCTGACAGTTTGACGGTTTCTAATTGTCCCACTGAAGTACACATGAAAATTAGCAAGATTACCCAGAACTACCCAGGTAGAAATAGCTCATTAATCTTTGTATCTTGAAACTCTATACAGGGCCATCTTATTGCATGGGCACACTGGGCAACTGCCCTGGGGTCTCAGTGATTTTAGGGGGCCTGAAATTCAATTTGAAAAATTAAAATAATTAATTTTAATATGTGTGGGGTGAGGGGGTTAGGGGCTCCCCATACATTGCTTTGCCCTGTGTGTGTGTGGGGGGGGGGGCTGATGGTGCTCAGATGTTCTTAAGATGGCCCTGCCTGTACACAAAATCAAAACAAGAAAGTGATAAGGAGAGACAAAGCAAATTGAACAGAAAAATAACAAAAATCTAAACTTCTAATCTTTACACAATACTTGATGAGATCTTTTCAAATGTGAATAGAAATTTTGAAAGGTGTTGGAAACTGAATTTAGAGACAACCAATGTATCCTCCCAATAGTCACCTATTGAACTGAATAGGATTGGATTGGAACTGAAACATGGAACCTAATTAAAAGATTGGCCCTCATGAACCATGCAACATGCACAGGAGAGAATCATGCTCAACATCACTGGGAGAGATCACAATGTTAAGTAAGTATCATGAGTTATTCCCCTTAGGCAGAAGATTTCTTATCCACTTCCGGTAAGGGGTGCTGTTTTACATTCTGGTCAGCCATATTGTATTGTTTACTAGTAGATGAGAGAGCTGGAGAAGCCACGTGTGTGTGTGTCGTGACCGCAGTCATTATTTGAATAAAGGACCTGTAAGTATGTAATCTTTTATTGCATGTTTAATCTGTTAATATCTGTCCTTAAACTAAGCTTTAAACATCACATGGAGAGATCACAAGACAGCTCAATATATTAGAAACAAACAGGGATCAGAGATATCATAGAAACCATACAAAACTCAAACATCAATGGGCTGATAATGTTTCTAGAATATCAGACAACCGCTGGACATAAAGACTCACAACGTGGATCGCCAGAAATCATATGCAAAACTGTGGCCAAAAAAATAAACAAGACAAGTTCAAAAAGTATTAGCTCTGTGACACCCATGATAGAGAGATCTGACGAATCGTGGGGAAGGTCTATGTCCAACGATGGACACTAAAAGGCTGATGATGATGTTGAAACAGACTGGTTAACCGTGCCTAATTTTAAGCAATTTTCATAATAGTATCATAATTTATTGGAATCAATAGGTTGAGAGTGTAGTAAAAGTCAGGGGTGTAGCTGTGGGAGGAGCGATATTTGATCGCCCCTCCAGGGCCCCCAATGGACAGGGGCCCCCCAAAAGCTTAATGAATAGTAGTTCACCTACTGCATTTCTACTAACATTATACAATGTCTGCTTACCCCAGGTTGGGAACCACTACACTAAATGTTGGAGGAGAGAGAGAGGCCTTAGGGGCCAAGCACCCCTGGCCCCCAAATCTCCTCCTACTGGTAAAAGACCTTTTATCATTGCATTTTACATGTCATTGCCAAAGATCAAAGTACACTTATCTTTTGAAAAATGGACTCAAGTTGGTAATAATAACAAAAACAAGTCAAACTCTGCTCCTACTTCTACTTCCTTGCGTAATCCTATTATAAATTTTGGAGGTATGTAAGACTAGCACAGGCAGTAACACACCAGGCTAGAAATCACCTGATCGCAAGTTCAAATCTCGGTAGTGAAATGCTGATTTTATATATCAGTTTACTCCCCTATTTTTGGTGAGGATTGTTCTTGTTCTTGTTATATAGGAAAGTAAAGTCATCTCTGACTTTGTCCTGGAGTTTGACAATAGTGAAAATGCTTCAACTAAAGATTCCAAAAATTAACTACTATTACTAAGTAGCAAAACAAATGGTGCAGAGAATTGGAAAGAGAGGGTGGCAGAATGGTTACAGATTAGGTTTAGGTTATTCATGTGTTCAAAATCAAATGATGGATAATTTTTATATCCGACAGAATATGATAATTATAAAGACATTTATTAGTCGAGAACCTATATTTGCTGGCCTCTCCATTCTCACATCCATACAATAGTGAAAAGTGTAGGATTAAAAGACTCCTGTCTACCATGAGAACTTTGTTGGCTCAATCAGTAGAGCAGAATCTGCATATACAATTGCTTCCAAGGTGGACACAGGTTTGATCCCCGCACAGAGCTCGTTTAGCAGTCATTCACACCAGTGGTGGGCAAATATAGGTTCTCAAATAATAAATGTCATTACAATTATCATTTACATGTATCTATCTATGTATCCAGATTTTGTCCAGCCCTAACCATTCACAGTAGAAACTTGAAATTTTGCACACACACTCTCCTCAATGAGTAGGAAATATCTTTTTTGTTTTTTGAAAATTCCCCCCAAATAGGATTTTAGAGGGGGATTCAATTTGCAATGTAAGTTTATGCTAAATTGGTCACTAGTTTGTGTCCGTTCACTTTTTAAAATTCAGACCTTTTTTAGTGATCACAGCCCAATAAAAGATGAGAGAAGTAACTTATTTATTGATCACCCCTTTTTCCAACTTTTTAATTGATCACCCCCAACACAGCATATATGGGTGGTGGTGATTCATAATTTACCTTGGAATGCTAGTTGTTTTTGTTAGATACTTTTTAGGAGTAGGGTAGGCGAGTGGTTAACGGCACTGAGAATGGACAGTATGTGTTCACTTCACACTAATGCCCTTGGGAAAGGCATGAATCCATCTCTCCACCCAACTATGGGTAAAAAAGCACAGGATAAAGAGAGTGACGCCACTTCGGGTGCTTGTTGCCTCTAAGTCTAATTAACATATTGCAATCAGGTTGAGTAAGTATTAATGTGATATGTGGAGCCCAAGCGGGGACTCCTGATGCCGTGGCCAGCGTAAGGGCACTACTTACTGTTAGATATTCAGCATTCTAGATCTTACAATCTTTTGCTGCGTTCGGACAAATCCTTACTGGAAAGGTAAGGGCTTATGCAACTGATAAACCAGGTCTGAAGAAAATAAACACAGGTCTGGTTAATCACTCAATGGAAACTGGCAGCATGCCGTGTTGAGGGTGATCAATTAAAAAGTTGGAAAAATGGGTGATTAATCAATAAATCACTTCTCTCACCTTTTGTTGGGTGGTGATCAATAAAAAAAAAATGCTTGCACACTTCTCCAGAGATTTTTACCACCCCAGCACCACCCACCCCAATACCCACACATTGACCCCTCCAAGAAAAATCACTCCCTCCTCACACAGACCAGAGATCTTTGGCATATAACACACAAAACACAGTCCTATTCACCACACACCAGATGAATGACCACAGCAACACACCAAACACATCTAGGATCACTCACTGCACGCCACACAGATAATTGCAGGACTCTGCCATGTTCAACTTTCTTCTGAAGACGTCAGTCGCCGCGACAAAATGCATAAAGATTTATCCTTGTGATAATAAACATGTTTGAGATGTAACAAGCTTTCCTCATTCTTTTCCTTTTCCACATTGTCTAACCATATCTACCACACTTCTGCACACAAACTGAGGGTCCAATTTAGCATAAACTTACATTGTAAATTGAACTCCCACTAAAAACCTATTTTGCTGGGGTATTTTCAAAAAGTAAAAAAAAAACGTTTGAAATTTTTAGCCCTGTAGCTCAGACTTGTATGCATGATAGATAGATAGATATAGATAGATACATAGATACAAGGTGGTTCCAGTTGCTTGACGCCCTTTCTTCAGGGAGTGTATTTATACGCTCATGCACCGATGGGACAAGTGCATCAATCTCGATAGCGACTATGTGGAAAAGTAGCATAGTAGTGTTGGTAACATATGCACAATGTTTTATTTGTATAGTAATAAACATGTTGGATTAGTAAATGTTTGTACCTTACTTTTCGGACATCCCTTGTAGATATCCAGCCAGCCAAACCAGCTTAAAAACTGAAGAAACCTATGTTGACAGTTTTGGTGACAGTTTTGGTTGACGGTTTCTAATATGTTTTTTCAATTTTCATCCTTCCATGCTGTAATATACATGAATATTTACTAAGTTTCGTGACAGGCAGGAAGCTTTAAGTTCAATTGTCATTTTGAGACTTTAACAGATAATGCCATCCATTAAGTCTATCTGCTTCTCTCAAGTTCACAAGCTGATTGACATTAGTTTCAAGGTTGGATTTAGACAGACAAAACATTCACTATTATATGGAATAAATGGTCCATTGTTACACAGCTTTTGAGCCAGGCACAATATCCCCCCAAAATTGAAAACACGGGGAATTGAGATTGTAAAGGTAACTAAATCCACTTTTTGGTATACTAATCTATTATGCGACCCATATCACAGTACCTTTCTAGAAATTGGATTGTATTAAGTCCAGAGTCAGCTTAGAGCTAGGTATAAACAAAATGAAAATGAAAATAAATTTCAAGCGTATAAGTGACACCTCATTTTTAAAAATGTATGGTAGACAATGCAGTACACATATATTTGAGTGGAAAAAATAAACAAGATTAAAATGCATGACTGCTGCACTGTGCAAAAGAAAGGCAATGTTGTTGTCTGCAGCTCCCATAATTTGAAATAGCAGTCAATTTACATAAACAAAAAAGAGAATAAAATATATTAAAAATACAGCGGGTAAATATGTTTTCATCATTTCGCTATATTTAATTATTCATCCTTGTTATAATATTTTTATATAAGTTTCAGTCGAACCACGAAATAGAAAATTTATGGTTGGTTTAATAACAGATATTAACAGATTAAAAATGCAAAAGAAGACTCACAGATCCATTATTCATAAATGACCATGGTCAACGATTCACACACGTGTGTTCTCAAGCACTCTGATCTACTAATCACAATATGGCTGCTCGTTCACCAGAACGTAAAACAGTGCCCCCTACCGGAAGTTGATAAGAACTCTCCTAACTAAGGGGAATAACTCAAAATACTTACTTAACAGAAAGAATAAAAAATATACATTTAAAAAATGCAGAATAAATCAATAAAAATGATGAAAAATCTTTTTAAAAAATCATATTGAGTGAAAAAATTGTATTTTTCACAGATCAAAAACCTGAATTATAATTAATCGAATAAAACTAAAAATTTTGGGGAAAAATTATTTTTATTTAATTTTCCTGTTTTTTTAATCCCAAAATAAGAGTTTCGTTCCAGCAGTTCCTGGATATTATTCTAAAAAGGGTAAACATAATTAGTAACTCGAGGGATATATCTCTAAAATGTGTAAAAATCAACAAAAGCATGATTATATAAAATAGATAAATCATCAAATTAATAAAAGGTGGTGTAAGAATCATATGAAAAAAAATTATTCTTCTCCAAAATTTGGAACGGAAAATTATTTTTTTTTAAAATTGTCCTTTAATAAATAAGAATCCAAAATTTTATTAAAATCGAATAATATGCTGAATTTTTCCAGATTTTTTAAATTTCTCATGTGTTGTGTTAAATAATAAGTCACACACTGACAAACGATAGTAAGACAACAGTTTTTTATGAACTGATTTTCTGTACAACCTGATTGTTCCACTGGTAAACATAAAATGGCCGCTCCGTCCTTGGTCACATGTTCATCAAAATTAGGGAGCACCCCCTATGTAAGGGCCATAACTCTGTACATAGAAGATTTGTTATTAACATGTTGATTTCAGGCTGAAATTTTTGTCCATTTTGTTCATACTGACTTAGAGCCAATGCTTACAATTTTCTCACGTGAATTTTAGTAGGTTTGAGACTTATTGAATAAAATTCTTTAGAAACTATTGTTTGTGACATCAATATATATATTGTTTTGTACCATTGAGAGTGTCATCTCCTAGACTGGTTGCCTCCAAAGGCAAAAGAGTCCAGTCTGCCCTGCTATTTACCAGGGCTGGATTACGGTTAGATGGGGGCCCTGGCTGTAATTCAAACAAGGGGCCCTCCCATCAAAATGATTACTAGTGCAAGTAAACAAGAAATTCTATTGAATTGAATTATAATTATACTGAATTTCATCCACATACTTATTATTATTACATTGTATGTTTACAAACTTTTCTCATGGCAATTTTTTTCTGTTAACTAATATTGGCCCCGTAAATATTGGTGACCCCTGGTTTCAGCAGCCCCCTTAATCCGGCACTGCTATTTACCCATAGCTAGGGGACAAGAGATGGATTCATGACTTTCCCAAGGGCATTAGTGCAAAGTAAATACAGACTGTCTCAGTCAGTATTTGAACTCAGCTCGCCAATTCCATTTTACATACTGCTAACTGTTTGGCCACCCAACATCAATATGAGGATGATAAAATAGTTACAATGGCTTCATTTAGGGTTGCAACATTCTTCTCTCAGCCAATTTCAAAGATTGATAAGTATGTCAGTAACAGGGGTGTAGCTGGAGATTTGCCCCCCCCCCCACGGGGTGGTTGTTCCTCGAGCCCCCTCCCTCCAGCATGTAGTCACTACCCACCCATCCTCTATCTCCCCTGGTCAGTGATTTGATAAATTAATGTTTTGACAAATGTTCCCTATCTCAGCACAATGGTCTTTAGTTATCAAGTACTGAAAAACTGGGGCTTAGCTAGAGATTTGGGGGCATTAGGAGGGGGGCTTGGCTCCTTGCGGGGTCCCCTCCAACATTTAGTGAAATTTGTTATTGTATAATGTGAGTAGAAATGCTGTAGATGAACTACTACATTTTTGGTGGGGGGCTCCCTCCATTGGCATCCTAGGGAGAATTTTGAAATAATTTCCCTTGGGATGCTAGTTATATTATTATATTATATAATATCATATATAAGAAATTCAAGCAAAATAAAACGATGCATAACGATAGGTTGAAAAGCATTTGGTATGAATAGAGACATTCTGAAGAGCACCTTACCAATGTGCCTAAAGCGTAATGTATACAACGGCTGCATAATACCAGCCATGACTTATGGATGTGAAACCAGGAAATTAACCAAACGAGCTGAAAACCAACACAGAATAGCACAGAGAGCCATGGAAAGAGCAATGCTAGGGATAAGAAAGATAGAGATAGAAAAAGATCAACATGGATCAGAGAAAGTACTAGAGTGAAAGATATTATACAACTAATTAAGCAGCAAAAGTGGAGATGGGTCGGCCACCTAGCAAGAAGAGATGACAATAGATGGGGGAAAGACTAACAGATTGGTGCCCATGGGACAGTAAACAAAGTAGGAAAAGGCCAGACACAAGATGGAGGGACGAGATAAAAAAGTTTGCCAGTAAGACATGGTAGAGGTTAGCACAAGATAGGTTGTCATGGAAGGAGATGGGAAAGGCCTTTGTTATCACTCTCCAGACAAAATCCATCAGACCAGTTGTTCCCAACCTTTTCATTACCAAGGATGCCTTTTATTTAAATGAATTTTCTCACAAACCCCAGGCCTTTGAAAGCTCTACCTACTCAATAAGCTCATGGACAACCAGTAATACCTTTGTGGACCACCAAGGGTTGGGACCCGCTGCATCAGACCATCTTGATAACTTTGCTAAAGATGAGTTTCCTATAGGCATTCACCAAGCATCAATTTTTAATAGTGTTATTGTCTTTAGCCTAGCCAACACTTCCTCAAAAACAAGAATAATATACTGCATCTTCTATTCACTGCCCCAATCAAATTGGGAAAGGACCAGAAAGCTTTTATACAACTGAATTATTTAACCAAATTTCCGAACTGCACTATATTGAGGCAGAGGCGGATCCAGAATTTTTTCGCAAATTTTTATTTATACTGTTTTCTAAGCATCTTCCAAGTTTTAAATTTCTTTGTCTCAACATATGACAACCTTCAATTTTGGATCACATACAAAACTTTTGAAACATGTTTTAAATAGACTTTTAGACAACACTTAATTTCAGTAGCTGATATGCCCTGAAATGCAATTTTCAAATTTGGGAAGACGGTCAGCTCAACAAGATCACATACAAAACTTTTGAAACATGTTTTAAATAGACTTCTAGACAACACTTAATTTCAGATTTTCCAGACAAGAAGTCCCCCCAAGCTCAACAGGCAGATCTGCCCCTGTGAGGGACTCCTGTATTATAGATGCAATTAACATCGATTGGTTAAGTTGGTCAGACACCACAAAGAAATGGGAAAAATCGCTGGACAAAGGTTAAATGGATTGTGTTTGAAAGATGATTAGCTGTTTTCTAACATTATCATTTTCAATGATAGTCGTTGTTTAATAGTTGTATTCCCTATTGTGCTACCCATTTCCCTGAGACCACCAATGAGACAGGAAACTGTGTCATATAGTTACATCAGAGAGATCAAGTAGGCTGAAAATTGACCGAATTGAAACGCACACATTTTACCTCCAAACCGAATGATGTCACTGAAACATCAGCAGTCTTACCAAGATAAACAAATTCCACGTGTTGACGTCGAAGATAGTCTTTTGATAGAGTCACAGTGAACTGGTGTCGCTAATCTTTGGAAGTCGTCTCTGAAATTTTCGAAGTTACTTACATTCAATAAAAAATAGACAAAGACGGTTGGTTTTTTTAAACTAACAAATTTTCAAAGTTATTAAGTTACTTTCTCTGAGAAAAATAAAAAGTAATTTTTTGTGCTTTCAATCCAACTATTCTTCGTAAAATTAGATTCTTGGCTTTTACAGCGATTACAGTTTAAATTTTACTATCGTTCAATAACTGTCATCTTAGGGTAATGGTTAGCGTATCGGACTGCCAGCTGCCTTGACATGCTTCAATTCAGTCAATTTTTGGGGTGCCTAAAGCCTACTTGATCCCATCAGGGAAGTATAGTTAGTAAAATACTGCTATAAAAACAAAGATCTTTGTATTTAGCAGTTGTGTCCCAGGAATGTTATCTACAGAGATCTTTGTAGAAAACACTGAAAGTCTTAAAATGATCATTAATTTTGCAGCCTAGGTGCAAAAGCACGTAATAATAATATGAACTGGGCAGAAGAATATGTTTTGACTTGCATCTGCCCTCAAAGGCCAAGATATGAACATCCAGCTACTGAAATTTTCATATACTATACATTAGGCATAATAAGATTGAAGAAATCTGTGTGTGCACCGCGATTACTTGACAACTGGCCATTGTATAAAGTTGACATTTGCCAGATAAATTAGTCAGCACACAAGGCAGTGCAGTGTCGAGTTTGAAGTTGTTTGGATCAGCAGTTCTCGAGAAATAAAAAATTAAACATTATAGACCTTTCTTCATAGTTTCTATAAGTTATCTCCCTTGACTTCCACT
>VCCN01003796.1:875343-886780 GCA_006491835.1 Architeuthis dux | reverse complement strand
ACAGTCTTAAACCATTTAAGATGCTACTACTGAAAATGTACCATACATGAGGGTGTATAAGTCTATAAACTACAAACAGTAAACTGCATATATAATATGAAAATTGTGTCAAGAAAATATGATATAAAGATATCAGGTCATCCGACAACTAATGTCCGAAATATAGGGTCAGGAAAAAATATCAAAAACTAGCTTTCCAAGGGAAACTATGAATCACTGCCACCCATATATGCTGGGGGTGATCAATTAAAAAGTTGGGCTGTGATCACTAAAAAATGTCTGAATTTTCAAAAAAAAAAGCAGGCACAAACTAGTGACCAATTTAGCATAAGCTTACATTGAAAATTGAACCCCCCCACTAAAACCCTATATTGTAGGCGAATTTTCAAAAACAAAAAAAATAGATTTTCCCTACTCATTGAGGGGAGTGTGTGTGTTTGCAAATTTCAAGTTTCTACTATGAATGGTTAGGTCTGGGCGAAGTCCGGATACATAGGCACATGAATAACCTAAACCCAACAATAAATCAGTGTTGTGGGTAGCTGTGATTAATACAAATTGCAGATGATGGCCCTCAAGCTTAGACCCATGTCTCTCTTTTTACAAATGTAACCAGTTGAACATAATTTTCTGCTTTTATTCGCTATTAGCTATAAATATCAAGACACCCAAGTCCGAACAGGGAGAGATGAGTCATGTTCTAGCACCCACAGGGTCAGGGACAGATTAACCTATACCAGGGCCCCCAGGCTATTAGCAATATGGGGACCCCCATCTTGAACCATTCTTCTCACCCCTCCCCCGTTTTGTGTATAATTTTAAGTAAGTAATACAATCTGTCAATCGTGTGAATAAAGTGGATTGTTATGTGCTAATGGGTAATATATTCATTCCATTTTTTAAAGAGATATTTGTTAGGACATTTTTATTAAGTTTTAAGATATTAACAATATCTTAATTATAGTGAGTGCTCAGACTTCACATCAGGGAATGTTCTTATTTTGACAGTTTTATTATTTAATTCATTTTCCCTGTAGTAGTAGTGATACATTTCTAAATTGCTATTTATTTGGGGCCCACGCTAAAGTTTAGTTGGCATATAGGTGAATCCGACTATGGTCCTGTCAAAAATAAAATGAAGAAATATATGAATATACCAGAATCTTTCCGGGCCCCTGTTAGCTATGAGCCCCTAGGCCTACTCAGCCTTATAGTATAATCCAGCCCTGCACAGGGTGCAGACTCTCTACATGTTGCTGAAGGATTCAAGGGGTCCAGTGACGTCACATCCAAAAACATGGCAGCTGTCAAAGCACGTGGAGATACCACAGCAGTTACAAGTGGGAACCAAATTAAATTATATGATTTCTGCAAAGGCACAAGTTGTATTTTGATTCTTCCAAAAAGTCCTAATAATGATCAGCTACAATGATAACACTGAAAATTCTTCTCATTCACCAGGAATCTAAAAAGCCTTGGTATACATGAACTCTTCAAAAAGTAAGACTGACTTTCTTACACCTGTCTATATCTGAACAACCTTTTATTCACTCACACCAATGTATTCTTGTGTATACCTAACAAGTAGTTAAATCAGTCTTCAGTTATTTCTCTGTTCAACCTGGAAACACAATTCCAATAAAACTGTAACACACTGGCGGCCTTCATTTTACCTTCACTGGCAACCTGCCTTCAATTTCCTTACTGGTAACCTCTACTGCCTTCAATTACCTTCACTGGTAACCTTCCAACATCCTAACATCAAAGCCTTTTATTTTAAATGGGACCCTTAATAACTAGAATAGGGTGCTAGTAGTGTTTTCTTGAAGTGGATATAAGGAAATGAGGTCTATTTTGGGTTCTTTCCCACTGTGTCAATGTTGTCTGCTGGCTATTCACTGTACTTGTATTTAACACCAGTTATGTAAGAAAAGGCTATTAACCTTAAGTACTCTGTAGTCGACTTCGTTTACTGAGCAAAACGTTTGTCATGCCACTATAGACAACTCTGATCACCAAACAATAGGGTGTTTGAATTTTGCAGTTGTTTTGTTTATTATTTATGTATTTTAGATATTAAAATAACAAATCAATACTACATCTCAATCTTTATTATTATTGGATGAAGTATAGTAACACACCACTTTTTATTAAATTTGACTAGTTTTTACCTTCATCCTAATTTTAGGTTTTTATACAACTTATTAATTCAGGCCACTTATTATTGAATGAAGTATTGTAACACACCACTTTTTATTAAATTTGACTAGTTTTTACCTTCAACCTAATTTTAGGTTTTTATACAACTTATTAAGTTATTCTGCTTTTTTCAAGATATTGGACAGAAGGGAAAAAGGACCAGCCTTCTTCACAAGGGAAATGTTTTAACGCGAGCAGGATCATGCTGACTCAAAGTATGAGAGAAAAAACAACAATGCAACAGGTTTTTTGGTTCGATACAATCCGATCTTTAATAAGACATAATAGAAGAGAAAATGAGAGATAATAGATGTATGAGAGATAATAGATGTATTAGAGGAATGGAGGGATTGCGAAAAGGTGGGGAAATTCGCGTGCAGAAAAGACTCACAGATTACTCGTGGCTAGTTCCGACTAACAAATGTAATGTAGGATGCTGTGGTTTTCAAAGATTATACGTTGAAGCAAAAAGTTCATCATGCTCAGCTTTCAGCGAAGTGTTGAATGTTGGTACCCTGTTGAGTTCTCGTAGATTTGAACTTTGTTTGTGTCTTTGGTTTATTTGATGTTCGAGTTGGGTTCTTGATAAAATTGTAGGTCGGGTTGAGTTGAGGTACCTTTTTTAATTCGCACATGCGTTTAGTTGATATTGCCATGTGGTGAAAAAAGGTTGTTGATAGAAAGTTACTGCTAGCTGCTTGCTAGCAGTTCAGCCCCAAAGGGGATTAAGCCCTTTTTTTAGGTCTTGTCTGCAAGGCTGTTGAATCCGAAGAGAGTGGGAAACGCATTTGAAGGGCGCAGCCCTTTTTTTAGGGGCTTCTCATTGGTTGAATTTCAACCAATGGCAAAGTGTTCAATTTTAACCCCATTAATTTATTTTGGGGTAGGAAGGAAATTTGTGGAAAGGGAGACATAATAATGTTTCTAATTCTATGGCAATGAATAACAACGCAATCGTAAATTGAAGAGTAAGCTTTCATTGAGAATCGAACTCACACCCTCATTGCCACAACATAAATATGGCGCAGAGAGTCTGTTGTAGGGAGTGAGTTTATAAGTGTAAATCAGCTTCTGCAAATCCATGAAGTCTTTGTGGTTGATTGGTAAAAAGCAACAAGGCATAAACTAGTCTCCCTCTGGCAATGAGGGTGTGAGTTTGATTCTCACCAAAGGCTTACTCTTTATTTCCAATGCCTTATACTCCAGGAGCATGGGATTCATATTCCTAAAGAGGGTATATTGTTTGTCCCTCCAAAGGTGGAATGAACCAGCATCAAAATTGGAAGTTCTACTTTCAACTGAGAACTACATGATAGATCACAGAATTCACAAGTGATGGAAAGTAAACCACTGCAATATGTTCAGGTCAACCTGGGTCATCAGAAAAGTGTGAAAAAAATGGGGAAAAAATCCTTATTGCAAATATGGCAGATTATCAATCTTTATTATTATTGGATGAAGTATTGTAACACACTATTTTTATTAAATTTGACTAGTTTTTACCTTCATTCTGATTTTAGTTGTTTTTATACAACTTATTAATTTCCGATTGCGCTGTTATTCGCTGCCATAGAAACAGAGGCCCAAATTAATAAGTTGTATAAAAGCAACTAAAATTAGGATGAAGTTAAAAACTAGTCAAATTTAATAAAAACTGGTGGGAATACTATATTTATTAGTGAACACTTATGTTAACATATTTAAATAATGGATTTATTTTGCACCGATTTCATTTTCGCCGTCTCTTCTAGGAACACATCCCTGGAGTAAATTCAGGGCAGCCTGGCAACCATATTCTTTTCAAAGATGTAAAAATATATATCGAGTTTGATTATGAAGATGTTATTAATGTTTCAAAAAGAATAAGGTCTGCAACTATTAGTTAATATGTATTATGTGTGTGTGTCGACAGCCATATAATACAACAATGTCTGAAATTTCAGGTATAGTATTATGTTGTTTACTTTTTGATATTTGTGCAGCAGCTATGACTTCAGTTTCAAATACTTTGTATTTATGCGCTGTATACATATCTCATAGATACCACTCTCCCATTAATTACTGTGTTAAAATAATAACCCTAAAGGTGATAATGAAAAGAAAAAGAAAATGTTCAAATGTTATGCTTTCTCCCTTTATTTGTTTTTTTTTGTTTTTATTTTGAGAGAGGTGATGCTCGTGCAGTATTCTGACCTAGGAGCATTACACGTTAGTTTTCATTTGTTCAATTATAAAATATTTGTCCAAATTTTCTTCAAAGTCACATTGTGGGAAAGAGAAAATATTTGTCACAAAAGAGCAAGGCAGAGTTTGTCAATGAAGAACATATTAGAAGAGAAAGAAAAAATCATAAGAAGATTTAGATTTAGATATAGATACATGGTTGCTTTTATATTTAGATGTAGGATTTAGTGAAAATTGATTTGATGCTAGATTTAAGTCCAAATCGTAATAGGCTAAGTAGATCAATCTTAAGTTTTCTTGTAAAATTATTCCAAACAGTAATGCATTTTTTGGTGATTGAATTTAATCCATATCTAGTTGTTATGCAAGATGGAACATAGAGGCATCATCGCTAACCTTAAACACCCAGTCGTTCATAAAAGTTGAAGCCTGTATAGTACTATAGTAATAGAGCAAATGCAGAATCACTGAATCAGAATTGATAGCTTGCTAGCATTCAGCGCGGGGCCCCTGAAATTGTGGAGCACGTAGCATTTGCTTTTTCTGCTACATAGTCAATCCGGCACTGAACGCATCCCCGGCGTAAATTCAGGGCTGCCTGGACAACCGTATGCTTTTCAAAGGTGTAATAAAAATATATTGAGTTCGATTATGTTATAATGTTACAAAAAGAATAAGTTGTGCAACTATCAGCTAATATGTACGATGTGTGTGTGTTGACAAATGCATTGTTAGAGCTTCTAATTATCGGCTGTTATAAGCGTCTCTAACATGATTTGTCGTGTTCGTTTATGCTGACAGCTTTTCGAAACTAACCTATCAGTCTTTATAACCAAACCGAACGCTTTATTTCTTTTTGTTTTTTTATCGTCCAGGAGGAGAAAAAAAAATATTTTTCAACAAAATAACAGATTGATTATTAGAGATGACAGATTGTCGAAAGTAGATCTGTACACAAGTGCACAAATAGGTTGATAGCCATCAAAATGAGTGACACTGAGTGACAGGTGATGAAGGAAAAACATCTGTCAGAAAAAGTACACAAATATTGTCGGTGGAGGGAAGAGAACTTAAAAGATAAATGCCGGGTAAAATGCAAAAAATACAAAATACCTGGCGGAAGGAAGTTAAGTAGAAAGCCAGCAATATTTCATTATAATCCAAACCCGCCCCCCTGCTTTTACTGACATAGGTAAATATAAACATAGAATGCTGTTGATATAGACAACTTACATTGTAGCAAGAGAGACTGGTATGGGAGAAAAAGGAAAGAAATACAAGAAAATAAATTATCTTAATGGTGATAATGATAAAAGAACCAGCTGTTAAACTCAAGAAACTGCATAGTCAAGAGGATATATAAATTTATACAGGGGTCTGTTTAATGGTGGGAGGAGATACAGTGATAAATGGCTCTATTCAACAGGATACGGTGGGGGGTGAAAGGAAGGAGAGATATAAATACACAGTACACTGCTGTCTATTCAAAAGAGATACAATTTATACAGTCACTAACAAGAGAGACAAAGGCTCTGAAACAGAGAATGACTGTCACTAAGAGAAACAAGCACAAGAGAACACACAATTAGACTAACTCCTTTTTTCATTCTTTTTTAAAACTCTGGCAACGAAGTTGGGAGAGATATATGTATTCACCCGGTTCTGTATGTCTGTTTGTCTGTCCACATGATATCTCCAAAAGTTCTCAATTAAATTTGCGGAAGAGTGAGCAATGTGCTACGGAAGAAGTAATTAAATTTTGGGCTGAAACCATGCGCAATTAGCTCCATCTATTGGTCATCTTGTCCTTCAATAAACCAAGACTCCAGACGCTGCTTGAAAACAGTTATGGAAATGGTGGGGTTTGCAGGGACACAGCATACTTCTCAATTTCGAGGTTTTTTGTATGTTTAATATCTGCTAATGGAGATATTACCATAGACCTAGTTCCTAAAACCCAGTTCTATCACTGCTTGAAATTGAGCCAAGCTGAAAAGATCACAGTGTGCTCACAGTACAGAGTTGACTTTGTTTTCCTACCATAATGAGAACAACAATAACAATCCTCACCAAAATTAGGGGTATAAACCGATATGTTAAATTCGCATTCCCCTACTGTGATTTGAACTCACGACCAACTCATTGCCAGGAGGCAGTCTTACTGACTGAGCTAAATTGAAAAGTCTTAGATATTAACGAAAATTTATCATACAGATACACACAGGCTTATTTCATTCTAATAAATAAATACATTTATACAAAAAAATTTTTTTTTAAAATCTAATATTTATTATATATACAATACAAAAGTTGCAGTAATCATCTTCAGTCGGAATAGAAGTTGGAGTGGAGTTTGACAATGCAACAGTCTTGTCTTTGTTGAATGTTGACTGGTTTGAAAAGTACTTTTTTTTGGCTGTGCTGACATAATAATAAAAGTGAAGAAGATACTATACTGCTGTTCTTGTACTGTTTTCAACATAATCGGCCATTATTTTTATTAAATTTGACTCGTTTTTATCTTCATCCTAATTTTAGTTGTTTTTATACAACTTATTAATTCAGGCCATTGGTTTCTATAGCAACGAATAACAGCGCGATCGGAAATTAATAAGTTGTATACAAACAACTAAAATTAGAATGACAGTAAAAACTAGACAAAATTTAATAAAAAGTGGTGTGTTACAATACTTTATCCAATAATAATAAAGATTGATAATCTGCCATATTTGCCATCTTGCAATAAGGATTTTTTTTTTTCATTTTTTACACTTTTCTGATGACCCAGGTTGACCTGAACATATTGCAGTGGTTTACTTTCCATCACTTGTGAATTCTGTGATCTATCGTGTAGTTCTCAGTTGAAAGTAGAACTTCCAATTTTGATGCTTGTTAATTCCACCTTTGGAGGGACAAACAATATACACCCTTTAGAAATATGAATCCTATAGCACTGGAGTATGTGGCATTGTTAAATGATTGTGCAGTTATTTCTTTTGGATTAATATGAGCATACCTTTAGTAGTCAATGAGTATATCTTTATAAATGTCAGATCTTAGCAAAATAATGGTACCTATTTACACACAAGTGTGTCTTTTTTTTTAAAATATGGTAGCAGTCCTTTTATTTTATAAAGTTGATATCTTCATATGACATTGACATTTTTCTTTTAAGTATTTCATTAAAAATTCACATTCTGCACACAATTATTAATCACTGCTACCCACAACACTGGTTTATTGCTAGGTTTAGGTTATTCAGGTGTTCTCACATTTATATATATCTATGTATCTGGACTTTGCCCAGTCCTAAACCATTTAAAGTAGAAACTTGAAATTTTGCACACATACACACTCCCTTCAATGAGTAAGGAAAATGATTTTTTTTTTTTTGAAAATTCCCCTCCAAAATAGGGTTTTAGAGGGGGGTTCAATATGCAATGTAAGTTCATGCTAAATTGGTCACTAGTTTTTGCCCGCTTGTTTTTTGAAAATTCAGATATTTTTTAGTAATCACAGCCCAAATCTTTAATTGATTCATAATTTCCCTTGGAATGCTAGTTCAATTTATTATCAATAGATGCAAAGTGCAATGTATTAAAATGCTTACAATGTTCGGTATTTATAATCTTGTATTCTTGGAAAACAAGAGTTGAATAAGCAAGGTTTTATGAAATTACTAAACTTGTTACTAATCACCATGGTCTAGTGGTAGAATGCTCGCCTCCAGTTTGGTAGGCTATGGTTCAATCCACCGCCAAATCATACCTGTTTTACGTTCTAGTCAATGGGCAGCCATATTGCATTGTGTTATTAGTAGATCAGAGAGATCGAGAACACACGTGTGTGTATCGTGACCGCGGTCATTTTATGAATAAAGGACCTGTAAGTGCATTTTTAATCTGTTAATATCTGTCATTAAACCAACTTTACAATACCAAAGACCTTTAAAAATGGTATTCAATACCTCTCCATAAGCACTCAGCACAAGGACTAGGATTGAGGAAGCTCTCCCAAACCATGTTAGATACATCAGTTCTTATAAGGTCACTGAAGTTAAGCAACGTCAAGCATGATACCTAGATGGGTGACCATTGGGGAATACCAGGTGCCATAAGCAGAATGAAGCTTTGGCAGGCCTGGGAAGCTGAAAGTGGGTCTTACTAACAATTGCCCATGTATACCTAATGCTGCAACACCTTCGATGAGAGTTATAAGCGGAGAACAAAGATACTAAACTTTCTGTCTGAATTTTTTAGACGAGGCATTATTTTTATGTATGAGTGTTTTTTTTCGGATTGTTGTCCTTCTCTCAATTCATCTTTTGAACGCAACGTTTCGGACGTTGTACCCTACGGCCTTCTTCAGGTGGGTGCTGTGGGTGGTGATCGACCACCCGTCTCAGCCTTCCGAAACACCACCACCCACGACACCTGAAGAAGGCTGTAGGGTACAACTGCTGAAACGTGTTCAGAAGATGAACCAAGATAAGGACAACAGTCCGAAAAAACCTACATGATACTAAACTTGTTACATATAACTAGTGGCTGTACAATGTTCAGAAAGACAGGTATTATGAGTAGAGAAAAGGTATATCATCATGCTCTTAAACACTTTTTGTAAGAAAACCATCTACAACAGTATATCCAATAAGTTTAGGAACATTTAGGACATTTTATTTTAGTGTGAAAAAAAGGATACAGTTTGTATAAAAAGTATACAATTTATATAAAAAGTATACAATTTGTATAAAAAGTATATAATTTGTATAAAAAGTATACAATTTATATAAAAAGTATACAATTTGTATAAAAAGTATACAATTTGTATATACAAGAACATATACATATACCTCTTCCAACTTTGTTTGGTAAACAACTTAATGTTCCAATAAGATAATTGATTATTTGTCACACAAGATAATTGATTATTTGTGACATCACATTTTAAATGTTACTTCCTTAGAGTAATCAGGCAAACAAACTGTTTTTAAACCTTGAAAGCCGTAGCAATCTTTTACTTAGATTAAAATTTCTAGATATAATGTTGGGAGTGGGAATGCACTGTATCATCAGAGTTTATTATTGCATCTGTACATCTGACATTCAGCCACAAACCAAAGTAAAAGGAAATCACAATCTATAGCTTTCAAGATCAATCCCCAAAACACAGTGACATGTAATCAACTGAAAACACGTTTACTAAAAAGCAGTGATTTTACTCAACTCCTCACAATGTAAACAGTACAAGCACACTTTGTTCTAATGGGGAAACACTCAAAAATGCACATTTTGAAAAAGACAAAAAATCGTGATTTATCACAACGTTCAAGACTGTAGTACTGATTTCTGAGCAGCCAAATAATCTAAGAATTAGAAACCATCAACCAAAACTGTCAAAATAGGTTTCTTCAGTTTTTAAGTTGGTCCGGCTTGCTGGGTATGTACAGGCCACACCAATAAAGCTCAACGGCTGAAATCTTCAACATCTACTCCTTATTATGTCTATATGTCTTGTTTTTTTTTAAATTCCCGCCCCATAAATAAGCTCTTAATGGGGGGTTAGGGTTAGCAGCATTCATATGTTTTTTTTTAAATTCCTCCCTTAAATAAGTTTTTAGTGGGGGGCTCAATTTGCAATGTAAGTCTCTAAATTGATCCCTTAGTTTTTGTCCAGCAGCATTCATATTTTTTTTTTTTAAATTCAAATAGTGATCACTATCCAACAGAAAGAGAATTTCTTTATTCGACTCCCCATGATGGTAAATTATGACATGAAGTCTTTTTAAGGGGGGGTCCTGCACACAAACGTGTCCACGTGACTAGAGACTTGAAGGGGGAGAATCCCGAATCCCTGTCACTGAGACAAATGCCACAAGGACCGGCATAAGCTGGTCTGGGGTCAAAAGCTTCTCAGGATGAATCCCAACGGCGAGAGAAGTAACTTATCCATTGATCACTCTTTTCCAATTTTTTAATTGATCATCCCAAATATAACATGCTGCTAAAATATGTTGGTCATGTGACAGTTTCTATTGAGTGACTAACCCGATCTGTTTATTTGCTATCTTGAAGAAGTTATTATGTTAACACATGACAAAATGCAGACAATAATGAACTCCAACTTTTCACTCCAACTCACCTCATTGGAAAAACATTTACTAGATTAATTTAAACCTTTAATTTAAGCCATTAATTTAAACCATTAATTTAAGCCATTAATTTAAGCCATTAATTTAAACCATTAATTTAAACCATTAATTTAAAATAGAGGAATTTGTTGTTTGCTAACTTTATGCAAACTGGACAAATTCTAATGATTTTTCTGTGGTCAATTTTTTGTAATTCTTAGTTTTCTTTATATATCTTTAGGATGTTCTACAGTTTGAATATTATTATATATATAAACACTTAAGAATGAGTTAATTTATATCTTTTTGCTCCAGGATATGCATTTTGTATGAAATTATATGCAAGGAAAACAAGACGAAAGTGATCAAAAACATAAAGAAACTGCTTAGTCAAGCAATAGAAACCATCATATTACCAACATCTTTTGGCAGCATGCCATGTTGGGGGTGATCAATTAAAAAGGGGTGACGAATGAATAAGTTATTTCTGGCACCATTTTTCAAATTTTCAAAAAACAAGTGGGGACAATCTAGGGATCAATTTAGCATAAACTTACATTGTAAATTGAATCCTCCACTTTTTTCTAGAAGTAAGTCCACTGCTGGACAAATGTCTTTCCCATCTCCTTCCATGACAACCTCGATTGTGCTAACCTCTGCCACGTATTACTGGCAAATTTTTCTATCTCATTTCTAGTGTCTGGTCTTTTCCTACTGCGTTTACTGTCCCATGGGCACCGATCTGTTATTCTTTTGCTCCATCTATTATCACCTCTTCTTGCTAGGTGGCCAGCCCATCTCCATTTTTGCTGCATAATTAGTTATATAATATCTTCACTTTAGACCACCCTCTGATCCATGTTGATCTTTTTCTATTTCTTTGAGTCATCCCTAGCATTGTTCTTTCCATGGCTCTCTGTGCAA
>VCCN01003796.1:827828-855228 GCA_006491835.1 Architeuthis dux | reverse complement strand
TGTCTATTCTATGATTCTGCCTGTTAACAGGCTGTAATAATGACTGATGGGGTTCATTTTAACCTTGTATAATATCTAGTGCAAACCTGAACACAGACACCCAAAAAACAGAAGATTGTATAACTTTTGAAGTAAACTCATATAGAAACAAATAAACACATTTTCCAAATAATTCTGACCCAAGCAATTCAGTATTTTATTGTTCAGATTCAAACTCATCTTGACTTTATTTCATGACAAAAACAGCAAAAAAAGCAGAGAATCTGATATGTTTTCATATATATTATCCTGATAATTATAATGACATTTATTAGTTGAGAGCCTATATTTGCCCGGGCTGAAATAATGTCCAATAGGGGATTCATTTTTAACCCTATATTACCTTGGGTGCAAACTCAAACCTGGACACTGAAAGGTAGAAAATTGCATAACTTTTGAAGTAAACAATATACAGAGACAA
Source organism: Architeuthis dux (assembly GCA_006491835.1). Taxonomy (NCBI): domain Eukaryota; kingdom Metazoa; phylum Mollusca; class Cephalopoda; order Oegopsida; family Architeuthidae; genus Architeuthis; species Architeuthis dux. The sequence continues at coordinate 854,768 of VCCN01003796.1, read as the reverse complement.
ATGAACAATGTGAATAAAGAAACAAACTCTGTCGGAGTTTGTTTCTTTATTCACATTTACGATTTAGGCCGCTCATTTAGCAGTCGCTCACACCGGCACTGGGAAAATATAGGCTCTCAACTAATAAATGTCATTATAATTATCATATTCTGTCAGATATAAAATTATCCATCATTTGATTTCATATATTATCCTGTAATCTTTCCTGTTGGCACACTATTTAAGTCAAAGCCCTTATTTTGACAGTTAATTCTTTTTTTGTGCCCTAAACTACTCATCATAATCATTAAAGAGATCATCAAAGTCTACCTCTCCAATCTCCATTGCTTCCTCCTCATCATCACACTCGTACTCTTCATTCTCCTCATCCATAGTCTCTGAGACCTTGCCTGCGTAATCTGTCTCCTGCTTCTTTCCCTTTTGACTCTATTTTCTGGGCCAGTATCTCAACAAGAGTAGGAGGGAGGATGGGCCCAACCATACAGATGAGCTCTAACACCCCTTCGTCCTTCGTCTTCTCTCATCCCATTCCCTGATGATGAGGTTTGGGCCTCACAGATATTGGTTGATCTGCTCTCTTTACAGCAGGCGACTAAAGTTGGCTCGCTGTACATGGGGGATGAGACATACCTTGGGGGGAGGCAGGTGTTCAAGGTCTACTTTGGAGTGTGAGTCCAGTATTTTGTCAGCACCATTTTTCGCAATATCTTGGCCCATACAGTATCAACAACTTCATCCGTATGTGTCCATAAATAATGCACATAAAGGACTCCATCTCCTATTGGAGCTTATCTGTCACCAGCCACAATGTGCCAAACTGGCTGAAAGCTTTATGGAATTTAGGGTTCTTCTGCAGCCTTTTCAAGGGATTCACATTTCCCTTGTCAAGGAACAGTTTATCCAGGAGTGATTTGTATGACTTTATAATTTTTCATCAACTGCAATTTGGGCTATTTGATTTTGAAGTTCCATAGCCCAAATATAATCTGCCATTGTCGATATATGTTAAGCATGCATCAAGAATTGAAAAAAGTCAAAAAACATGGCAGACCAAGTAACAGAATTTTGGATACAAAATGTGTGCTAGAGCCAGGATTAATACATGTATTACTATCTCTGTAAAGTCAACCATTATTACATCTACTGATGAATGTTCATATATTTTACTTCCAGTGAAAATACATTTGGAATCTCTATATCTTATTGACATTCTGAAAAATTAGTGAGAAAACCAATGTGCTCTGAAGTGTGCCAAGGTACAACTGCAGAGATTATTAAAGCTCACTCCTCATTGGGTACTCCAGAAAATATCGTTATACTGAACTTTGCTTACTTAATTTCTATTCATTTGTATCATATTTAATAATAGTTAAATAAATTAATGGGAAAACAAACAATTCTTAAGCCGTTGCCAATATTGTTACTATACTTTTCATTCATTCATTCATAGCTCTGTGAATGACCTTTAGAGTTTTGACATATGGTATCTAAAATACTGCTCATAGTGTAGTACTTAATAGGCTCTTAACGGAGGCATGGCGAGACGGGGCAGTCACCCCGGGGAGCAGGTGTGAAGAGGAACAACATTTCCTCTTGCCTATCCTGTTAATAATTATGCCCTCCCTTAGGAACTGCCCCTGGGGACTGTCTTTGCTCCCCCAGCCACTGCAAACTCTTGCTACATCACTGGCTCTTAAGCCATTGTCGACATTGTTACTATTCATTCATTCATAGATCCATCAATGACCTTTGCCCTGTTGCACAAAGACAGTACTTACCAAAAGTGACCAATATCTTTTGGCAGCATGCTGTGTTGGGGTGATCAATTAAAAAAGGGATGATCAATGAATAAGTTACTTCTCTCAGCTTTTGTTAGAATACTAAAAAGAGTCTGAATTTTCAAAAACAAGCGTGCACAAACTTGGGATCAATTTAGCATAAACTTACATTGTAAATTGAACCCCACACCCCACAAAAATTTTTCTAGACATTATAAGGAGTAAATGTTGAAATTTTCAGCCATCTAGCTCCATTGGTGTGGCCTGTACGTGTGATACCTACCCATCCAGCCGGAATGACTTGAAAACTGGAGAAACCTATTCTGATAGTTTTGGTTGACGGTTTCTAATATTAAATTGTTATGATATACTACCATGAGAGGTCATTTCCAGGCCAAACACCTGTGCAAAAGTGGAAGTGACCCGGTCACCTTAGGAAATGCATAGGAAATGTTTGCATATTTTTACAAACAACTTTTGAGTATTCGAGTCCTTCCTTGATTGTCCAAGTTCACGATTTTCCTCCCAAGGACGAAGACCACTATACAACAAAATGATCAACTTTTTTAACTATTGATATTAAATTTGCTATATCTGTTCTCAGACTAAATGTACAGTAATGCTTTGATTAGTGCGGGTTTTGATGTCGTACAGTTATGGTATTGCAGTACAAATTAATGTAACTAAGTATAAGCTGAAAACAAAAACACATTAAATTATAATAAGACCTTGAACAGTGTGGCTTCAAACAGTACAGAAAACTTTGGAACAAATTAATCGCACTAATCAAGGCATACCTGTACTATGGAAATGTTGCCTTCTGCTTGCTTCCTATATATGTTTTTAGTATTTGCTATGTCACTATACAGGTAATCAATGTTTTGATATATTTGTTTAATAAATCCTACTTGTGATATCACACAGATCACAAATCCTACTCGGGTTATAAAAACAATTAGTTGTTAATAATTTCTAAAATTATTAAGCTGTCTAAGGTTTTATGACCATGCCTTTATAGGTTGTTTAACTCACGATATTCACCAACACCCAGTGGAAATTCTGGAAATAGTTTTCTGCTTTTATTAAAACATTCTGATATTTGATAGTATGCTAATTGAAAAAGAAAAATCATTGATGCTGTCCAAAATTGCATAAAAATCTGACACTAAAGTATAAGAACATTAAAAAATAAATAGCATTCCAAGGGAAAATTATGGATCACTGCCACCCATATATGATGTGTTGGGGGTGATCAATTAAAAAGTTGGAAAAAGGGGTGATCAATGAATAAGTTACTTCTCTTGCCTTTTGTTGGGATGTGATTACTAAAAAAGGTCTGAATTTTCAAAAAACAAGCGGGCACAAATTAGTGACCAATTTTGTATAAACGTACATTCTAAAAACATATTTAGGTGGGGAATTTTCAAAAAGCAAAAAAAAACATTTTCCCTACTCGTTGAGGGAAGTGTGTGTGCAAAATTTCAAGTTTCTACGATGAACAGTTAGGGCTGGGCATATAGTCTGCATACCTAGATAGATATATAGATACATATAAATGACCGAACACATGAACAAACTAAACCCAACAATAAACCAGTGTTGTGGGTAGCAGTGATTGAAAGAAAAGAAAAATTTTCAAAAGTACTTTTCCAATTTCCATAAAGAAACCAGATCTCTGTAAAAATAATTGGATATAAATTAACTCTTTAGATCAAAATAACATAGATTATTTGTTTTTTTAAGATACTTTTTTATTCCTATACATGTTTAACAATAAAACAGGTCTGGTTAGTCATTCGATAGAAACCGTCACGTGACTAATGTCTTTAGGCAGCATGCTGTGTTGGGGGTGATCAATTAAATAAATTGGAAAAAGGGGTGATCAATGAATAAGTTACTTGTCCCACCTTTTATTGGGAAGTGATCAATTAAAAAATGTCTGAATTTTCAAAAAACAAGCGCAAATGTTGCTGGACACAATCTACCATGAATTTACATTGCAAATTGAACCCGCCCTAAAAACCTATTCAAAGGGGGAATTTTCGAAAATCAAAAATAACCTTTTTACTATAATAAGGAGTAAATGTTAAAATTTTCAGCCCTCTAGCTCCATTGGTTACCTTGGGACAGAACTGAGGATAGCTAATAATAAATGTCTCTATTAAAAAACTGGACAATGAGAAGTAGGTATACACAGGAAATTGAGAAGCAGGTATACCCTTGAATGCTAGTTTTTTTTAATGTCCTTTCCATCCCTGGTTACAAAACAGCCTTTGTGTGAGCAAACTGTATTTACTTATTATGTATGAACAAAATGTACAAAAATGAAAAAAAATTTCAAGTCTGTAAGCGACATCTGATTAAAAAAAATGTCTGCTAGACAATGCAGTACACATATATTTGAGAGGAAAAAATAAACAAGATTAAAATGCACGACAGCTGCACTGCGCAAAAAAAGGCATGTTATCGCCTGCAGCTCCCATAATTTGAAATAGCAGTCAATTTACATAAACAAAAAACAGAATAAAATATATTAAAAATACAGGTGGTAAATATTTTGTCATCCTTTCACTCTATTTAATTATTCATCCTTGTTATAATATTTTTATATAAGTTTCAGTCGAACCAAGACAGAAAGAATAAAAAGTATGCATTTCAAATCTTTATAAGATATTAGAATAAATCGATAAAAATGATGAATGAAATTTGTAAAAAATAATATCGAATGAAAAAATATTTTTTTCATAATCAAAAAACTGATTGATAATTAATTGAATAAAACTAAAAAATTCCCGAAAAGAAAATTATTTTATTTAATTTTCCTGTTTTTTTAATCCCAAAGTAAGAGTTCTGTTCCAGCAGTTCCTGGATATTATTCTAAAAAAGGTAAACATAATTAGTATCTCCAAGGATATATCTGTAAAATGTGTAAAAATCAACGAAAGCCTCATTATATAAAACAGATAAATCATCAAACTAATAAAAGGTGGAGGAGGAATCATATGAAAATTTCTTTTTTTTTAACTATCATTGTCTCAATTGTCCAAAATAAAGACAAACTGTAAATGATGAAAAAGCTGCTTTGATTTATATAATAAACTAGCATTCCAAGGGAAATTATGAATCACTGCCACCCATATATGCTGTGTTAGAGGTGATCAATTAAAAAGTTAGGCTGTGATCACTAAAAAATGTCTGAATTTTCCAAAAACAAGTGGGCACAAAATAGTGACCAATTTAGCATAAGCTTACATTGAAAACTGAGCCCCCACTAAAACCTTATTTTGGAGGGGAATTTTTTAAAAAAGAAGCCTTTTCCCTACTCAATAATAGGAGTGTGTATACAAAATTTCAAGTTTCTACTATGAACGGTTAGGGCTGGGCAAAGTCCAGATATGTGTTCACACATTTATATGTATCTATCTATCATAGATACATATAAATGTGTGAACACATGAATAACCTCTCGCCTTTTGTTGGGCTGTGATCGCTAAAAAAGGTCAGATTTTTAAAAAAAATACCACTAGTGACCAATTTAACATAAATTTACATTGCATATTGAACCCTCCTCTAAAAACCTATTTACGGGGGGAATTTTCAAAAATATTTTCCCTACTAATTGAGGGGAGTGTGTGTACAAAATGTGAACACATGAATAACCTAAACCATAGCAGTGATTAATTCATAGATCTCCATGGTAATGCTGAGAACATCCTCCTTGGCCTTTTGCATGAAATAAAAATGGGAACTTTTAACTTATTTTCAAAAATTTAAAGCATCGATTTAAAAATAATAAAGCTATTTCTTTTTTATGAGTGTAAAATTTCATATTTCCTGAAAATCCCCCAGCAGTTATAAATCCAATGATATTATTAAAACACAAAATAAATCATAAATACTTTAGTAGAAAACAAAAACATATTCTCCTTGGAATGAATAATTTAAAATTTAAATACCAATTGTTTCACATTTTGCTTTGAAAACAAACTTCAAAAACAATAACTACAGCACATTGCTTTGTAACAAAATGGACCTGGGGTCTTTAAAATATTTTCTCTATATATAAGCTGATATAACTGAGTGCATATGTGGTTTTACAGCCTATTTCTTTAAGTAATGTTATCTGGCTTTCCTATTCCTTACCCCCACCTCTCTTACCGTGTACTTCCTGCTTTGTGCTATCATTCCCAGGCGCAGTTCTTACTTTTCCTCCCATCTTTTCATATTTACTTATTACCACTTATGTACCCTGCCCGTGGCCTCTCAGCACCAGTCTACCAGATTTGCCCACAATGACATCCTCACAAAGAAAAGGTCAAAGAAAGACAGATCTGGTTAGTAACTCAATAGAAACCAGCACGTGACCAACATCTTTTGGCAGCATGCCGTGTTAGGGATGAGCAATTAAAAAATTAGAAAAAGGGTGATCTTGCCTATTGTTGGACAGTGATCACTAAAAAAAGTAAAAAATAAAAGCGTGAACACTGGCGACACAAACTAGGGGACCAATTTAGCATAAACTTACATTCTAAATTGAGCCCATAAAACCTATTTTGGGGGGAATTTAAAAAAAAAAAAAAGTTTTTTCCTAAACATAATAAGGAGTAAATGTTTAAATTTTCATCCCTCTAGCTCCATTGGTGCAACCTGTATGTGTCATACATACATACATACATGCAGTATCGCCCATAAATAAGTACATCCCTACCACTATTTTATAGAAAGTTAATTGTCTTCTAAAGCAAACATAGCAGAATTTTATTATTTCTAGTGGAACATTACACAATCAAAACGGATATTATCAGGTATTATTTATGACCAAACTCTACAGCATTGAAACTCTGTTGTCAAAAATATGAATATATTGCCGTCCAAAGATGAAATAATATTTTTGGCAATAGAGTTTCAATGATATAGAATTTGGTTATAAATAATACTATCTATTTTGATTGTGTAATGTTCCATTAGAAATAATAAAATTCTGCTTTGTTTGGTTTAGAAGACAATTAACTTTCTATAAAATAGTGATAGGGGTGTACTTATTTATGGGTGATACTGTACAGAGCCAGCCAGCCAGCCAGACCAACTAGAAAACTGAAGAAACCTATGTTGACAGTTTTGGTGACAGTTCTGGTTGAAGGTTTCTAAAAGAGTGTGTTTAGTGGGTGGAGGACTGATGCACTTACCAAGGGGAGGACATACAATCTGTGAAGCTCTTTCTTTTTGTAAAGCCCTTTGCTCCACCTATGATCTATGAATCTCTTGAGTGATATTACACTGCAAGTTCTTTCTTATGAGATTTATTTTCCTCCCCACGAGGGAAAATTTGACACAAGGTCAGTTTAACGTGTATGTGTGGGTGAGGACAAAAACTGCCCAGTCTCCACGACCAGTGTCATGCAGGCTTCAGAAATAACCTTCCAACCCTCCCCTTATAGTGCAATGGGGAGGTGCTCTTTCAGGGTCAGAATCCCAGCGACTGGACATTATATACTTTTTTGTGGCCACAGGACAAATCCTGGGCCAGATATGGTTGCATACTCTGCTAGGCCAACTGATGATATTGCTTACCTTCTTTCACAAGATAGAACCTTAAACCCCTGTTCACTGCTTCACACACAAAGAATATTTTATAATACATCATATCTCAAAAGTCACTATACAAACGAAACCTTTTGAAAGTGGGCACATATAAACTAGAATGTTTGCGAATTTTTTCATTCAAATTTTGCCAAGTTCAAATAAGAATTACTTCATGGGTAGACTTTTAAGACTACGTGTGAGCCGACTTCTTCATAGCACTTCGGCCGAACCAGCGATTGAAACAGGCATTCCCAACATCAGCAAGCAATTTGGGATAGATGTTTGCACAACAATTTGATTCTTGCCTCAAAATTTATAAAGGACTCTTGATCTTGTAGCCCCTCAAAAACAAATCACTAACCCTAACCTTTGCAAGGCTGCGATTTTTCACCTCAGTTCTAACGTTAGTGCCATCGCCGTAATAATGGCAAGATATGTTGAGCTTAATTTCTCAGACATTGAGTTATCAATTGATATCAATTTCACAGAGATTAGACAGAAATCAGAAAAGTAAAATGAAAAAAGTCAAGACACCCTGTGTCACGTTTCCACAGTTAAATTCAAATCATAAATTATAAAACGCTGATCTACTCAAATTTTAATATGTTGCAACAGTATTCTTTTACATATAAAATTAGTACATTATGAAATATAATGTCTTTTGTATAAACTTCAGTAATTGATTGTTTAACACATATTTATATGTAACAAATAGTGTTATTATTTTTCAATACGATGTGTCCCGTTTGCTTTTATAAATACAGTGCAAGGGATAGAACTATTATTTCAGTTTTATATAAACTTTATTTTTAACCATTGGCAGAGCTCTACAATGGTGACCCCGACATGATTGTAGTCACTTTTGAGGCACTCTGTATAAACAGTGTTGCCAATTTAGCATGTTTCATGCTAGATTTAACGCGTTTCTTGGTTTAGCATTGCAAAAAGTGCTAAATTAGTGTTTTCGCCTAAAACATTTTGGCCGTTTTTGGCCTTTTTCTAGCTATTTTGGACCATTTTTAGCATCTTTTTGGTGGGTTTTGGCCATTTTTGGCAATTTTGGCAGTCAAACTAGCGCGAAAATATTTTTTGAGTTGGCAACACTGTGTATAAATAGTATAAATTTTACATGTACTAGACCAGAGTGGGGAACGTTTAGGCCACCCCTGTACTAGACTATCTACGAAATGAAAACATTTATGTCTAACTTGAAAATAGAAGGGTTCACTCTTTTGATGAGATTGTTGTAACAAACCTCACCAACCTGATCCTTACAAATACAGCTTTAAATATATTATTCTGGAAACTAAATACTAGTACTATTATCAATGCACTTTTTCACTAAACTTATTTCTAAATCACTGAGCTCAGATGCTTACTGTATATACTCATAAGTCGCTGTTTTTTACCCAAAAGATTTACATGAAAAAACGCATGCGACTTATCTACCAAATCTTACTTACTATACACAGGTCAAAGTCTTAGACAATATTATTGACAAAAAGTGGGGGCGACCTATCTACGGGTATATATATACACAGGCAGATGGGGGTCAGGGGGCTTGATTTGCAAGAAGTTTTACATGGTTTTGCCCGAATTCTGGGCAACTGCTCCCCCTGCCCCTACCTATGTATGTATCACACATACAGGCCGTACCAATGGAGCTACAGGGCTGAAGTTTTCAACATTTACTCCTAATTATATCTAGAAAAAACGTTTTCTTTGTTTTTTGAAAATAATAGGTTTTTAGTGTTGAGTGGGTTCAATTTACAATGTAAGTTTATGCTAAATTGGTCCCTTAGCCTTTTGAAGATTTGAACTTTTCTAGTGATCACTGCCCAACAAAATGCGAGAGAAGTAACTTATTCATTGATCGCCCCTTTTTCCAATTTTTTAATTGATCACCCCCATTATGACGTGCTGCCAAAAGACATTGGTCGCATGAAGGTTTCTATTGACTAACTAATCAGACCTGTTTTTATTTTAGTTCACCTTTACATAGATTGCAATATCTTAGAAATCTTTTCCATTTATTTTTATTGCAGCAAATGAGAAATGACAGGCAACTTCAAAATGGTTCTTTCTCTCTGGCTTTTGGGTAAACAAAAGCTAATATAAAGCAAAAGCAAAAACAAAACAAAGAAACAAGAAAGGAAAAAAGATTTCCAAGGATACTTTTGAGAATCAAATATCTTTTTTGATGCTCAAATGAAAAACAAGTCTGGGTGTGATAGGCCAGTCTGAAAGTTACTGCAAAATTGAGTTGGGTACACTGGTTCTTATACGATCACCGAAGTTAAGACTTAAACTACATATTATTTATTTCAGGAGAACTAAATTGTATAGTTTATTCATTCACGAAATGGGCGACTCGAAATAAAAGGAAATTATTCACATTATATATTTAACAAAAATAATTAAGTAGTTTTTTTCGATCAAGAATTCAAATAAATAATAATCAGCAGCAGCGTTTAAAAAAATCAAATTCAAAACCAACATTGTTAATATAAAATATACGAAAAAATTGAGTTTACAAAAATACAAAAAATAAACAAAAAAATCTTTCTTAAAAGAATATAAAAAAATCATCTCAAAAGCAACGTATCCTCTGAAGAAAAATGAAATTCAAAATTAGTGTTAATATAAATATATTAAAGTAAATCTTTTCTCCCTCAGGCAAAGATTGGCTGAAATTCGTTGCAGTCCTCATCATTTTTTTTTACAAAAACAATAAAAACTAACATTTCTCAATTTTTAAATATATATTTATTACAAACAGAAAAATACCATTAGTGAGAAAGATGTGTTTGTTTATTTTTGCACAACAAATAGCACAACAACTGCAATTTGCAAAGTTTTATTTTTTGCAGGAAAAATTGCAATAACCAGCAAATAATGATCCTAAAAGATTTCTCAATTGCACTCGCGAACCCCCTGAATTTTAACGCGACACTCTAAGGGGGCAGCGACTCCCACTTTGGGAAGTTTGGCTCTGCACTATGCTCAATAACGCAATCCAAAGGCCCACCCTCGCCCTGCAATCACACCAAAGCCTCTGACTGGCCTGGCTGCGAGCAACAAGAACTGAATGAACAAACACCAGCCTTCAAATAACAACCAACCAATGTTATATACAAAACTGTTATGAAGAGATATAAACAAACTTTTGCATCTGTTATAAACAGATCTTGGTAGTCACTCGATAGAAACCGTCACATGACCCACATCTTCTGGCAGCATGCTGTGTTAGGAGTGAACAATTTAAAAAATTGGAAAAAGGGGTGATCAATGAATAAGTTACTTCTCTCGCCTTTTGTTTGGCCAGTGACCACTGCAAGAGTTTGAATTTTCAAAAAACAAGCATGATTGTGGTTGGACACAAATTATGAGACACATTTAGCATAAACTTACATTGCAAATTGAACCGGTCTGGTTATTCATTCAATAGAAACCGTCACGTGACAATGAATAAGTTACTTCTCTCGCCTTTTGTTTGATCACTAAAAATCTGTATTTAAAAAAAACAATCATGAATGCTGCCATATACAAACTAAGGGAACAGTTTAGCTTCAACTTACATTACAAATTGAACCCCGTACTAAAAGCCTATTTAGCGGGTAGGGGGTTTCAAAAAACTGTTTTTTCTAGACATAATAAGGAGAAAATGTTTGAAATTTTAGCCCTCTAGCTCTATTGGTGCTGCTTGTATGATTGATACATACATAGCTAGCCAGCCGGACCAACTTAAAAACTGAAGAAAGTTTTGACTGAAGAAAGTTTGTTGACAGTTTCTAATACCTCTAAATTAACAGGCAGAAATCTAATGTTTGACTTGAAGATCTGTTGTCCTGTAGGGCAATGGAGCAGAGAACTACTAAAGGGTATTTGGGTAGAGTATTTACCAAAGCATCAAAACTATCAGGGGTGATGTTTATCAGACACCTTTATGTTAAACTCTAAGGCTAAAACCAGGGTACAAAAAGGGTGTTGCCTGAAATCTCGTTTGAGAGGTAAAGGCAAATATTTTTCTTAGAAAAGAGAAATATAAAAAACTAGCAGTTGATTAAGGCTTGCAATGAATCTCCAAGTGACTTATGTCTAGATCAATGGTTCTTGACCTCTTTCCCTTCATGGCCACCTTAACTGATCAAAGATTTTGATGTCTCCCTTACTATAAAAGAAAAGAAATTTAATTATATATCATTTGGCAAGAAAAATATAAAGCCAAACTATATTCCTCTGAATACCGACAAACTTTCATTTGGTTAACACTATTCATACTAATAAATATCTAAAAAGAAAAAGCAAGTCTTTTGTTAAAAGAAAATACTGATGTATGAACTTTGGGTCATTTACAAAACTAATTTCTTTATTGCATGAAATTTAATAACAACAATACAATTACCTCATCGGTTTTATACCTCATAAAGTTTATGAGTTAACTATGTTTGTTATGTGAATGTAAGGGAATCCGACAGAATGGTAGATGTGATTAGACAATGCGGAAATGAGAGATTGAGAAAAGCATGTTACGTCTCAAACATATTTATTATCATGAAGATAAACCTTTATGCATTTTGTCGCTGCGAGCGACTTCATCAGAACAAATTTGAATACTGCAGAGAAGTTTGACTATCCATGCCATGAAATGAAGCTAGGTGACCTGGTTTATTTGGTTGAAAGTTCTTTATGGGTCCCTGAGCTGGTGTGGTGTGGGTGTTTAGATTAAGTGGGTCTGTGTATGTGTATGGGCTATAAAGTGGGTGGGGTGTTTAGATTAGGTTGTTTCTTGTGTAGGCTGGTGTGATTTATGTTTCCTGGATGTTCTGTCCAGATAAGTATGAATGATGAGGTATGAAAAGTAAGTATACAATCTCCATGAAAGGTGTGGCTTGTTTTTGTCAGGTAATCTCATTTATATTGGGTCTAATAGGAGACAAACAAGCTCTCATCTCTTCATCAACACAAAGAAACCTTTCTCTTTTCTAGTCTTTGATATTTGTCTGAGCTGAAAACACTGCACTTAACACAAATCGAGATGGCATGAAATCTGTAAATGTTTCTATACACGCATGCTCAAATGTTTCTTTGATGGTCTTTGAATCTTCACGTGACACTCGCCATCCTCTCTCCGCACCATGGAAACCACTGAGATCTATTGTTATCATCATTAGAAATGTGAGAGTCATTGGATTTAACTTGTAACAATTTCTACCACAGTATCTGTAGTCTTAGCATTAGTTACTATGGAATCTTTAGTAAAATTAGTAATTAATAATATTGTATAATTAGGAATTAATAATATTGTATAATTAGGAATTAATAATATTGTATAATTAGGAATTAATCAGGGAGGCCTTAACATGACTCAGTTTTGAGCCACAGAATACGTTTTGCTCTTCACACCCAAATTCCAAATTTCCCCCAATATATTCAAATTGCCCCCTTGTGCGGTGTGCACCCCACATTAAGAATCACTGGTCTAAATGAAGTGATGAGTGCCATTTTTATTTCCACAGACATTGATATTTATTTCATCAACTTCAAAAGATCAGAATATTAACATCACCATAAGACACTGGTTCCCAACCTTTTTTCTCTGGTCCGCACTTTCGAAATAGAAAACTGTTCATGCCACACCACATTTTGTATTGATAAGAAATACACTCAAAAAAAAAAGCAACTCCTCGCAGTGCAGGATTATTATTTTAATCGTAATACTAAATATAAATCTTACAAACAAATGCAATGATAACACACTAAACCAGTGCTTTCCAAACTTTTCACATTGGGGAAACACTTTTTAAAAATAATTTTTTGTTGCGACATATTGAGTTTTGTTAGCCAAGCTAAATATATAATGTCATCCCAGCAGTTCAAGTGACTCAGGAAAAATATCTTTTGAAAGTAATTATACTTAATTTTGATACAACTAGAGATTATCGACAACACTCTAAAGTGTTGCAACACATGTTGTATACCCCTTTACACGATTCTGCAGACATGCGTCGTCTCGTCGTGGGTTGCTCACTTGCGGGCGGAAATGCTGAACTTGGATAGAAAGGAAGGACTCAAAGACTCGAAAGTTGTTTGTAAAAATATGTGAACATATTTTTATTTCATACGTTACATTTTGTCGGCCGGAGAATGAAGAGTGGGAGAGAGATAAGGGTGCCGAGAGACAGTTCCCAACAGGGGAACTTGGTCTTATGCCTTTCCAGCCCTAGGTAGTCTGCCTCCCCGGCTGTCTCTGCTTTCAGTTCTTCGAGCTTCTGAGTTTTCTGTTTCGAGCTTCCTCTCGGCTCTGAGCTTTATGGGGTTTTCGAATGCCCACACTGTGTCATTTCCGGTTTCCACATCCTGTTTTTTGGACACCCACGCATTTCATAAGGTGACCGGGTCACTTCCACTTCCACACAGGTGTTGGCCTGGAAAATGACCTTCTCGTGGTAGTATATCATAATACACACAGTTTGGAAAGCGCTGCACTAAACGATACTATACTACATTGCACTTAACACAAAGAGAGATGGCATAACATCTAGAAACTTCTATGGGTTTCTCTATATGAATGTTGAAATGTTTCTTTGATTGTCTTTGAATTTTCCTACCACACTTGCCATCCTCTCTTACCGAGCCTTTTCCTTTTATGATACTAAATATAAGAGAATTGAAATGCTAAGTCCAGACCAGGTTTGGAACTTGAGACCGTAAAGCAGTTATTCTGAACGTAGGGCACACACCCACAAGCGGACAATCTTACTAATTTGGGGGGCAAATTGGGTGTGACGACCACAAAGCGTTCCCTGGCTCAAAACTGAGTCGTATTAAGGCTTAACTGATTAATTCCTAATTACACAATACTATTAATTACTAATTACACAATACTATTAGTTACTAATTACACAATACTATTAATTACTAATTTTACTATAGATTTCATAGTAACTAATGCTTAACGCATAAACTTTGTGAGGTATAAAAGCGATGTGGTAATTGCATTATTTTTTTTACTAAATTTCATAAAATAAAGTAATTACAAATATTTTAGTGAGTGCCTTGAGATTTATATATCAGTATTGGTTTATAAAAAAATTGTTTCTTTTAAATTTCTGAATTTAATATAAAATATTATACTTTTTTAACACCAGATTTGTTTTATTATAGTAAGTGGGACATCAAATCTTTTTAGCTGTAGAGTATAATGTTTCTCAAACTCAAACCATTTTATGATTTATCAACTAGAAAACACTCAGAGAGCACATACCTCTGCCATTGCTGTACACTAACTAAAATAACATATGAAAATTTTAAAACAAAACAACCAAGCAAACTTTAAATGTACAAATATTGAGTTACGTGTGTTAAAATTTAAATCTACCCCTTTTATTAACTGTTCATTTGTAACCTCTTTTCTTGCAGAATAATAAAAATCAAAAACAAATTCCTAGATCTGGCCAAAAATTTAATCAATTCTTGTATAGCCCTTTACCCACTCTTCCACAAAATTTCATTGAGAACCTTTGGAGATATTGTGTGGACAGACAGACAGACAGACACAAGTGAATACATATACCTCTTCATTTGTAGAGGTAAATAAAGACTATATACAGACTAAGGAAGGTCATCTCAACACCAACAATACTGAACTGCAGACTAATCAATAAAAATAAACTATCAAAGACACTAAAGTGCTAGGTTTGAGCCATCATTTTATTGATAAAAATGAACTAGTTATCTCTAACAAATACAAGTTCAAGCTAGTTAGATCATTAGTACTGCCTTTGAACCATCAATTGATAGAAACAAAGTGCTCATTGTTCAATAAGTGTTATCGATGACAGTAGAGTCAGCCCTAGGTACCAGCAATATGAGCAGTTGCCCAGGGTGCCAAGTTCTGGGGGAGGGGGAGGGGTTGGCATGTGTCTGAGACAGTAGGACTTTACAAATATAAATGGAAAAATGAATAAATTAAACAGAATAAAAACAGTCAAAATAAGAAAATTCCCTGATGTTAAGTTGGAGTTTTCAGGAATATCTGACAGTTAAATACTTTATTTTGTGGTAAAACTAAGAGAAACAATTGGCAAGGTAAATTCTCATGACCAGCTCAGTCAGGCTTTAAAGAGTGCCGAAGTTCAGCTTTCCCAGGGTGCCAGGAACTCTAGGGCCGGCTGGATGACAGATATCTAGCCAACACTAAAGCTAGTTCATGCTATAAAGGTAATTTTGCTCATTAACTACTATGCATAACTAACAGGCGATCTTGGTCAGTAGCCAAGTGTCCAGGAGCCCAATAAGAAACCTTGGAATTATTTTCACAGTCTCATGATACAGAAGCTGGTTCTGATGTATAGAACAGGATACAAGAGGAAAAATGGCTGACAAGTAGACACTGTCAGAGGTGCTAGAGAATGGAGCCAATAACACAATCAAGTGTCTACATCTTCTCTGAGCTGAGTTGATTGATGGGGAATTTAAACTAGTCTTGCAGCCAACCATGGCATTATAGACTATTCTTATAAGCCACAGCTCTTGACTATTTGCATTTCTTACCACTTAATCACAAATGAGTCAAAATTATGAATCGCTGACATGAACCAATACAACTGGTTTCATCTGACTCATTTTTGTTTCTTACTGATTTATATGTATATATTCATAGTGACACTGATCACTGTGGCCCAGTGGTAGGGTGCTCACCTCTGGTTCAGTAGGCCATGGTTCAATCCACCGCAGAGTCATACCAAAGAATTTAGAAATGGTAATCAATGCCTTTCCGCTAAGCACTAGGACATAAAACAATGCATACTGATAGGGTGGAAAGCATTTGGTATGAATAGAGACATTTTGAAGAGCACCTTGCCAATGTGCTTAAAGCTAAAGTATACAATGGTTGTATAATACCAGTAAACATGCAAAACATGGAAATTAACAACCAACTTAGAATAGCACAGAGAGCCATGGAAAGAGCAATGCTAGGAAAACTCAAAGAGATAGAAAAAGATCAACATGGATCAGAGGGAGGACTAGAGTGAAAGATATTATACAAATAATTAAGCAGCAAAAATGGAGATGGGCTGGTCACCTAGCAAGAAGAGATGATAATAGATGGGGGGAAAGGCTAACTGATGGGACAGTAAATGCAGTAGGAAAAGACCAGACACTCTGAGGCTAAGGGATCACCAGTTCTTGTAAGATCATCGATTAAGCAACATCGAGCCTGGTGAATACCAGGTGCTGTATGCAGAATGAAGCTTCGACAGGCCTGGCAAGCCGGAAGTGGGTCTTAACAACAATTGCTCAAGTGTACCTGACCCCACGACACTTGATGGGGGTATAAACGGAGAATGATGATACCTACATATTCATAGTGTAAATTCTGTATGAAATATAATCAATACTTATTGTTATTAATATTTTTAATGAAAGCTTATGTTCTACAAATTCAATATGACATGAACTGACAACTTTGGACAAATAATGATCTTTATTTTCTCCCATTTATTTAAAATTCACTTAATGTCTAGTTTAATTAAAAAAAAGAATTTCTGAAATTTTTCTAAATCCTTTCTTAGATATTTATTTGCTTGTATATATGGCTCTTTTCGTCTTGGCAGAGAGTCTTGCAACTTGAGTTGATACGCCTGGGTGCTTAGTATGGAGGAAGTGTTCTTCCCAAGTACCACTTCCCCCCTCTCGACCATATTGAAGGCTTTGAAAGCAAACAAGTGCTCAATACGTTTGGAAATCAGCATGGCTGCCGGGGATGCTTGATACACATTTGACTTAGCATTTAGGTGAAAATTAAGAATATTTGGTCTATTTTTAATTGTGCAATGCAAAATCCCAAACTGAAGAATCATATCCCATTCATTTTTATAAATAAAACAAGAATGAAATTATATTTCTTTCAATCTTATTTTAATGGGTCTATTAACTTTTCAAAAATCTTCAAATGAAAAACAGTTCTTTTCTCATGAAATGTTTCATAATTCTAGAATCAATTTAAAAAAAACGTTTTTCCAGAATTTCTGTCTTGTTAGCATTTTAGCCAGGCACGTAAACAGAAAGTGCCATTTATAGATTAAATATACACTTACATCACTATGAAATTTACCTACTGTTCATGTCCTTTTAGCTAATTTCTGTTTTGACTTATGGGAATTTGATGTCCTATAAATATATAATGTGTTGCAAGTACCCAAATACTTTTTCATATTCTTATCATTGACCATTTTTTGTTGCGACATATTACTTGAGTTCAGAAAGTAATTACAAATGTTCATGTTCAGAAAGTATAACAGAATATCATTTGTTTCGATTACTAGAGCATTTCAAGATGGCTGAACATTCAGAAACAAAAAAGAAGTTGGAAAAGGTCTCTAAAAACATTTTGCAGAAAAAAACGCAGGATACTTTTTGACGAGGAATCGAAAATTAGGCTGCTGTCATTGATAATGATGATGATTACATTATTGATAAATAATATTTAATTAAACTTCACTGGCATTTGTTTTTATCTCTTTTTTGAAAATATGTAATTACCTTCCAAACATCCTAATATTTGTACATACATGAATTACATCAATTGCATAAATAATAATTCAGCCTTTGGGTTTGTTTTTCACCAATTAAGTAATAGTGCATGTCTATTTATGGGAAATTTTCCGTTATCATCAAATCTCACTAAATGTTAGAGGGGCCCCCCCAAGGAGCCAAGCCCCCACCCGAGTCCCCAAATCTTTAGCTATGTAACTGATGTAAGCAGAAGGGCAATAAAAATGACCTCTAAAAGAGTGAATTTGATGTTCCCATCCATTTTAATGATACTTCAATGACATTTCCATGATGTCAGAAGCATCCGACGAATTACAAAACATGTTAACCGATCTAAATAGGGAAAGTAAAAAAGTAGGCTTAAAGATGAACAAAAGACAGTAATGTTCAATGATAAAGTCTCCAAAAAGGTTATAAAGATAGAAGGAGAGACTCTAGAAGATGTTAACGAATACATCTATCTAGGACAGGTAATAAAGTTAGAGAAAGACCATGATAACAAAATAAAACGATGCATAACGATAGGTTGGAAAGCATTCAGTATGAATAGAGATACAACAGATGGAAATTAACAAAACGAGCTGAAAACCAACTTAGAATAGCACGGAAATGGAAAGCGCAATATCTATAAGAGATAAAAAAAGTCCAACATGGATCAGAGGGAAGACTAGAGTGGATATTATACAAATAATTAAGCAGCAAAAATGGAGATGGGCTGGTCACCTAGCAAGAAGAGATGATAATAGATGGGGGAAAAGACCAGACACAAGATGGAGAGATGAAATAGAAAAGTTTGCCAGTAAGATGTGGCAGAGATTAGCACAATCTAAGTCGTCATGGAAGGAGATGGGAAAGGCCTTTGTCCAGCAGTGGACTTATAACGGCTGATGATGAATGTGTTAAACAAATAACTTCAATCAATAAATGTGTATAAATTTAATTGAATTTACATTACAATACATAAATTCAACCTATCGTTATGCCATTTTGAGAAAAAAATGTTTTTAATTAAATAAAAAATAAAAATCTGGATTTGAATTTTTAAATCTTATTACAACCTTTTTATATTTATGCAGTCTATTAGATAAAAAATTCAAATCCAGAATTTTATTTTTTTATTTAATTAAACACTTTTTTAAAAAATGGCGTTTATTGTGTTTTGGTACCAGTCTTCAAATATATACATTCTTAAAAAGTCCTCTTTGTTGTTCTCAACCTTTTAATTATAATTTCTGAATAAGGAGGAGCTATAACATTAATCCTTAATTGATCTGACCACATAAAACTGATCACATCTACAAGCAGGAAACAGTTAAATGACTTTACATTAAATCAGAAATAAAGATTGTCAAATTGTATAAAATCTGAAAACAGGTCACAGTGATTAAGATCTTTGTGGGTTAATTATGTAAACCTAAATGATTTACTTATCTAAAAATCAGTTATCACGAAAGTCATTTATCAAAATATTCCATCATGAAATTGGTACGTATTTCTTTTATTGGCCTCAGGAGCACAAAAAGTAATTTTGACAAGATTCAAATTTCAGGAATTATTCTCACGTTTGATTAACTTCACTTCATCGTCCATTCATTGATTGTATATTTTATTGATTTTTTAAACCCAAAACACAAAACCGACTTAGACAAATTTAAAACCTGAAATATTAATTCTATAAAATTCAAATTCTTTCTCCATTATACAACAGATATTCATAGAAAATTAATATTCAACAAAATTGAATAGTAATTTATTATTCTTACCTCAGATTAAATTGACTGTTTGCCAATCCACTTGGAGATGGACCAGTATTGTCAAACTCCAGAACAAAGTCAGGAGTTGACTTTGGTTTCTTACTGTAACAGGAACAAGATCAACAAGAACAATCTTCACCAAAATTTGTGGTGTAAACTGATATGTAAAATCCCCATTCCCCTACCATGATTTGAATTCATGACCTAGTGATCGCTAGCCAGATTGACAAATCTTAGATATTACCGAAAATGTATCCTGCAGATATGCATGGGATTATTTTGTTCTAATAAATAAATATAGAAAACATTTTTTTTATAATCTTTTATTTATTATATATAGAATACAAAAGTTGCAGTAATCATCTTCAGTCGGAATAGAAATAGGTGTGGAGTTTGATCCGGTAGCAACAAGTCTTGTTTTTAAATGAGCTCATAGAAATGAAATGTTCAGTCAAACTTAATACTTTACACGATTTACTCTTTTAAATTTGAATTTGTTTATAACAATGTATGAAAAAAATCCAGTTTGGACTTTAGTTCCAATTAGAAACTGTCACCAAAACTATCAACAGTTTCTTCAGTTTTCAAGTCGGTCTGGCTGGCTGGCTGGCTGGCTGTGTATGTATCACACATACAGGTCACACCAATGGAGGGCTGAAAATTTTAACATTTCTTCCTCATTATGTCTAGAAAAAAATGTGGGGGTTCAATTTACAATGTAAGTTTATGCTAAATTGGTCACTAGTTTATGCCCGGTGTTCTCACTTGTTTTTTGAAAATTCAAACTTTTTAGTGATCCAATAAAAACTGAGAGAAGTAACTTTTTAATTGATCACCCCTAACATGGCATTCTACCATAAGACATTGGTCACGTGACGGTTTCTATTGAGTGACTAACAAGACCTATTCCAATACAAATCCAGATAAATTTGGAAGGTGTGTGTAACTACTGCCTATAATTAATTTGGGCAGCTTTTGTAAATATAGCACATTCAACTGGTTCAATGATCATAAAATAATATAAACCGAACATATTTTGAGCATTTTAAAAATTAGATTTATTAGTTGAAGTATTATGAATCATTAATCACTGCTACCAAAGGTTTAGGTTATTCATGTGTTCACAGATTTATATGTATCCAGACTTCACCCAACCCTAACTGTTCATAGTAGAAACTTGAAATTTTGTACACACACTCACCTCAAATAGTAGGGAAAATGTTTTTATTGTTTTTGGAAAATTCAGACATTTTTTAGTGTTCACAGCCCAACTTTTTAATTGATCACCCCCAACACATCATACATGGGTGGTGGTGATTCATAATTTCCCTTGGAATGCTAGTTATTTTAATTTTTTTAATTTTATGGCTACACTTTTACCTTCATCTTAATTTATTAGTTGCTTTTTATTGCAACCTTTTTGCTCAGACCGATTCCCCTTCGTCAGTGAGCAAACAGCATCGATTGGAAAATAAAGAATCTCCATATCCCGAACACTATCCACTTAGCTATCCTTACAAGTGATATCACAATCTTAACAAGCATTATCAACTTTCGACGAGTATTTCTTTAATTTTAATTTTTTGTCACTTAACATCACAACTACGCAGACGCAGTGAGCAAACAACGCAGATCAGAGACAAAGAATAAGCGAGACCTGAACTTGCGTCTCTCTCAGTGTTGCCAATTTAGTGTGTTTCGTGCTAAATTCAACGCATTTCTTGTTTGGGCAATGCAAAAAGGCACTAAATTAGCGTGTTTCCGCTTAAACATGTTGGCCATTTTCGCCCATTTTTTTACTATTTTTTACCATAAAAGTGTCTTTTATATGATTTTTAGCCATTTTTGGCTATTTAAAAAACATTTAGCGCTTTTTGGCAGTCAAACTAACTATTTTTTGAGTTGGCACGACAGCTCTATGGACTGAGCTACCAGAATTCTCATGGCTGGCAGAAAATCAAATCTAATCCTTGAATCCATCCTTTATTTTTCCCCAATCACTCAGCACCATACTTGTTATTCATGTGTTCTGTATATGTAGTGATCATAATTTCCCTTAGAATGCTAGTTTTGATTTATTTTTCATTAGATGAAGCATTGTCTGAGCCGTCGGAATTTCATAATGGTTGACAATACACCAACTCACCCATTCACCTTATTTCATTCAATGTCGTTTCATTATAATGTCATTGAGGGAAAAAGATATAAATATAGGTAATATAAAATATTGTAGGTGGAATTGAAAATTAAGTGATTTTTCTGACTTGTCATAAATTAGTAGCAACATTCCTATACTTCAATAAATCAAATTTCACTTGTTATATGCAAACAGTTTCATCGAGTTTGTGTAGATCATCAAATGAAAAATAAATCAGGACACAAACTTGACAGTTCCTAATTTGTTATTATATAATCATTTCAGTGAGAAACGTGTTTTGATGTGAGAATCAAATACATAACTCCCCTATTAACAATGTTTCATTCAACATGGTTCATTATAACGTCATTGTGAGAAAATAGATATAAATATATGATAATATAAAATATTGGAGGTTGTATTGTGAATTTTCATAAATTAGTCGCAAAATTCCTACACTACAATAAATTAAATTTCACTACTACTTGTTGCTATGGAAAAACAGTTTTACTTAATGTTTCAGTTAAAGTCGTGGTTTTCAGGAACCCAACTACGACGATGATGGCCAAAAATCACCAAAAATACACTAATAATGATCAAAGATAGCCAGAAAATGGCCCAAAACGGCCAAAATGTTTAAGCACAAATGTGCTAATTTGGCGCTTTTTGCACTGCCAAAACAAACAATGCACTAAATCTGGTTAAATTTTGAAAAGATAGCCAAAAATGGCCAAATACGGCCAAAGTGTTTTAGGTGCAAACAAGCTAATCTAGCACATTTTGCACTGCCAAAACAAGAAACGCACCGAATCTAGCTAAAAAGCGCTAAATTTTTTTTTTAAATAGCCAAAGATGGCCAAAAACCACTAAAAAGACACTAAAAATGGTCAAAAATAGCCAAAAACGGCCAAAATGTTTTAGCTGCAAACGTGCAAAGTTACCACTTTTTGCACTGCCAAAACAAGAAACACAATGAATCTAGCACAAAATGCACTAAATTGGCAACACTGACAGGAACACCTTGAATAGTGTGGTTTTTATTAGTACAGGTTTTGATGTAGTACAATAAATGTATTGCTCTACAAATTAATGTATAAGCTAAAAAATAAAAGACCTTGAATAGTGCGGTTTCGAACAGTACGGAAGATTTTGGAACAAATTAACCGCAATAACCAAGGTTTACCTGTACTTGCAGAGAAAGGAACTTTAACTAGACTGTAAGCACCACCTCACAACCTGATGCCTTTTCTTTGCAGGTCAACTTTCGTTGCACACATGGCTCGGGTTGACAGAAGACACACAGTAATTACAAGTGATTAGAAGTAAAACTATTTGTGTTCAGGGATTACACAGCAAGGGGGGAGGGGGGTGACATAGTTAAACTACAAATGAACAGACACTTGTTGATGATAAGCCGTTAATGAAAGGCAGGTGGATGAAAATTACAGAGGTGACTTCGTCCTGAATATCTCACGGCTCAGATTTAGGAATATTCAGAGCAAACAGACTAAGAGAAAGAATCAGTTGTAGTCATGGGAACTTCATTATTTTATTATAGAGTAATTATTTGTAATGATAATATGATATTTATTGAAAAGACTAGCTGGCATAGTACCTGTCAAAAAAGGACAGGATTATTTATGTATGGATAAATTATACAAATATATCATCATTAGCCGTTATAAGTCCACTGCTGGACAAACATCTTTCCCATCTCCTTCCATGACGATCTTGTGCTAACCTCTGCCATGTTTTACCAGCAAACTTTTCTATCTTGTCCCTCCATCTTGTGTCTGGTTTTTTCCTACTGCGTCTACTGTCCCATGGGCACCAGTCAGTTAGTCTTTTCTCCCATCTATTATCATCTCCTCATGCTAGGTGACCAGCCCAGCTTCATTTTTGCTGCTTAATTATTGGTATAATAAAAATGGATTTGTGCTATTTATTTTCTTTTCTATAGTTTTGAGAAGGGTCATTAATATTCAAATAATATATTAATATTCAAATAATATATTCAAACCCAACAAGACAAAGACACAGAAACACCCAGGCCCTGCGTTATAAGGGTTACCCCTTTAAAAATAAAACTTCTGTTTACCCCATCACATTCGGATTTTACACCTGAAGAAGGCCAAGGAAGGGATTTTTACAACACAAACAATAAGAAGGAGTTCAATCGTCCAAAGAACCATTTGAATATTTATTTTCTATTGCTTTAGAAACTGTCCATTGAACAATTTGTAGTGGCAATCAGGGGTGGGGGAGTGAACTCTAGGGTGAGTGATACCATGGAACAGACAGTGGGGTACTCAGTGGAGAATGTCAGAAGGCGACTGTGTTGTTCATCTTTCTTTCCGCTTTTAGAAAAAAATGCTTCATGGATATATAAATATCATTATCCCCTTTCCCTGTAACAGAACAGACAAACAGGCAGACCAACAAATTTGATTTGGGCTTTTATATAATAAGATCAGAAAGTAGGAAGGACCAAGTATAGACTTGGCCTACTATTCTTTTGGTTTGGGAATTTTGACTGTCTTGTGTTGTTTTCTAAAGGCTACTTACTAATTTTTAAGATTTGTTATTGTAGGTTTTAAGGTTAATGGAGTATGTTTCCAACTTTCTTATATTCTACCAACAGATAAAAAGTACTTTTCAATGATTTTTCTTTAATATCAAAAATCCTTTCATGCCATTTTGTCTGAATTAGAATTCAAAGTCTGTCGTCTTAAATTCATAATGATCAATAAACATAACTACACTACTTTTCTAAAAAACATTATTTCTGGTATTTAATTAATCACCACTACCCACAACACTGGTTTATTGTTATTGCGGAAAAAGGGGTGAGCAATGAATAAGTTACTTTTTTCTCGCCTTTTGTTGGGTCGGGTATTGATCACTAAAACATGTCAGAATTTTCAAAACAATAAGTGTGAATGCTGCCAGATACAAAATAAGGGATCAATTTAACATAAACTTACATTGCAAATTGAACCCCTCCCCCACTAAAAATCTATTTTGGAGGGGGAATTTTCAAAAAACAAAAACAACTTTTTTTCTAGACATAAGGAGTAAATGTTTAAATTTTCAGCCCTCTAGCTCCATTGGTGCGGCCTGTACACGCAATAGATAGCCAGAAGCTAGACTCACTTGAAAACTGAAGAAACCTATGTTGACAGTTTTGGTGGATGGTTTCTAATTTATTTCTGTCTTTAGTGATTAGTCAAATATTGATAAAAGTATTCACTCAACCAAAAACGCTCAAGTTAATCAGATTGCAATTTCTGATGAAGCAGACTATCCGCCTAATTTGGAAACGGCCAACATTCTGTGGAAACTGGTGTCCATAGTACAGTGGTTTCCAAAGGCTGTGGTATGCCACACTGGTGCAGTGGTTTCCAAAGGCTGTGGTATGCCACACTCGTGCAGTGGTTTCCAAAGGCTGTGGTATGCTACAGTAGCACAGTGGTTTCCAAAGGCTGTAGCACGCCACACTGGTGCACTGAGAGAGGATGGCAAGTGTTGTATGAATACTGAAGTGTTAAGTAAGTATTTTGAGTTATTCACTTTAGGCAGGTGAGTTCTTATCGACTTCTGCTACGGGGTGTTTTTTTACGTTCTGGTAAACAAGCAGTCATATTGACATTGTGTTATTAGTAGATCAGAAATCTGGAGAACACACGTGTGTGAATCGCGGACTGCAGTCATTTTATGAATAAAGGACCTATGAGTACATCTTCTGTCTGCATTTTTAATCTGTTAATTAAACCAACCTTACATGAAGGACAATCAAAAAACATTTAAACATTCATATATAAAAACCGGCAAAGTAGAATGACTTAACCATCAAAAATGCATTGCATCATAAGGACTGATTTGACTGAACACTGCTAAAGAAGCTAACATTTTTTTTTACTTTCGTACTCTGCTGGAATGGCAATGACTGAGTTTTAGCAAAAAAAGATTATTTTATTTTGTTTTGTTATTAAATCAAGTATTGTAAACCCTTTTTATTAATTTTTTACTACTATTTACATTCATCCTAATATATAGTTTAATTACAATTTCAGTAAGGCTGGCACGGCAGTGTTATTGTTTACACATTGTGATTTTTAAATAAATACTAAAAATTAAGATGTGTGTAAATAGCAGTCAAACATTAATAAAAATGATCTACAATACTTGATTTAATAAAAAAAATAAAATAATCGTTTTTTACTAAAACTCAAACAGTCATTGCCGTTCCAGCTTAGTACAAAAGTAAAAAAAAATGTTAGCTTCTTTAGCAGTGATCAGTCAAATCAGTCCTTATGATGCAATCCATTTTTGATGCTTAAGTCATCCTACTTTGCCTAAAAACCTATAGAAATTTCCAGATTTCATGCCATCTCTATGTGTGTTTACAAACTGTGTTGCAACACTTTAGTGTGTCACCAATAATCTCTAGGTGTGTCACAAAATTAAGTATGTATAATTATGTAAATATTGTAATTGTGTAGCAGATTATGTAAATGAAATAAACATTCATGTAGAAGTTCCAGATTTTATGCCATCTCTCTTTGAGTTAAGTGCAGTGTTTTCAGTTCTGACAAATATCAAAGACCAGAAAAGAGAAAGGTTTCTTTGTGTTGATGAAGAGATGAGAGTTTGTTTGTCTCAAATTAGACCCAATATAAATGAGATTACCTGACAAAAACAGGCTCACACTTCCCATTGGTTTTCTATACTTACGGTAAGAAATCTAAGAAGCTCTATAAATATATTTTGGAAATGAATCATGTTTTCGTGTAGCTGCATATTTTATACTTTCTGGATGTCCCATGATCATATTAGAAAGTAGTTGAATTCTATGTTGTGAATCAAGAGCTGAGTTC
Source organism: Architeuthis dux (assembly GCA_006491835.1). Lineage (NCBI taxonomy): Eukaryota > Metazoa > Mollusca > Cephalopoda > Oegopsida > Architeuthidae > Architeuthis > Architeuthis dux. Next base: position 828,079 of record VCCN01003796.1, on the reverse strand, counting down.
TTTTTTGTTTTGTTTTTCAATGTATTTCTTATCAATAAATATTCTGAGTGGTATATGCAAATTTTTATTGCGAAAATGTGGCGCAGATTGATTGATTGATTGTTTGTTTTGTTTAATGGCACATCGACTCTTGGTGTGTCATTTAGTGCTGAATTCAGATTCTTTTTGAATATTTAATAGAGTCTTGCGACTTTGGAGAAAGTTTTTTTAATAGAGTCTTGCGACTTTGGAGAAAATTAAAAAAAAAAAAA
>VCCN01003796.1:786162-809611 GCA_006491835.1 Architeuthis dux | reverse complement strand
TAACCTAAACCCAGCAACAATGATTAAACCAGTCTGTTGTGGTTAGCAGTGATTAATACTAATGGCCTTTTGGCTAGTTTTATTATTAACAAGATAAATGTCTGATGAGTCTTCCAACGTAGAGTAACCATGGTAATCAACAGAATGGACTTTTACTTTTCAAGGGAAAGGTTTTTGCGTGGCCACATATTTGTCTGGCGGAGATTGTTGCAGCCATTATGGACTGGCAGACTGCCATTTGGCATGGACCAAGCTGAATGATTGGGACAATTTGGTCATAAGCATGAGGATATTGTTTCAAACCAAAGTCAAGTCAGGAAGAAAGGATGAAGTCTAATAAATAGGATTCTTTCAGGCCATATCTACTTATGGTCAGGTGGACATCTACATAAACATCAAATAAGTAACTCTTCGGAAATCAAATCTTCTTCGATTATTTACATGAATAATGACTACAATTTAGTTTGTGTTAGGGTTGTGTTCAGTCGATCACACACACTCTGAAACTTACTAAACAAGGTGGGCCCGATTCGCGATCCGAAACTTATAAACAACTGTGTTTACGTTATTCCCTGTAAATGTGGAGAAATCTACACTGTGGAAACAGACTACCCAAAGTCAGACTTGGAGAATACAGAAAAGCCATAATCAAGGGTGAGATAGAAAAATCTGGAATGGCTGACCATATCTGGAGGGAGAGAGAAAGACGACCACTTTCCTCTCTGGGAGGAAGTTCAGATTACTGAAAGAGAATGCTGTTGGAAGCAGAGAAAAATCAAATCAACATGTCGACTGAATGTATTAGTCAGAAAAGTGCAGAGTTCAACCCAATGTGGCTTCCGTTGTTCAACAGGCCTTGTCGGACAAAGAAACACCTGAATCCTACGTTATAAGGATTACCTCTGTTGAAGTTTAAAAAATTATGTTTACCCTATCACATTTGGATATTACACCTGAAGAAGGCCAAAGAATGGATTGGCCGAAGCGTCATGTTAACAACACAGGCAACAAGAAGGAGTCCAATCACCCAAAGAACTATTTGAATGCTAATGACCCTTCTCAAAACTATAGAAAATATCTTTACAATTTAGTTATTGATAGACACGGTGCATTCTCTCAAAAAATCATAAAGGACATGTAAACATCACCCCCCTCAGATTTTAATGAAAATAGGCATGTCAAGTGAGTTTTTGCTGTAACCTCAAAAAATCAAATCCGTTTTGCAAAATTCAAATTGGATAGAGAATACTCTATCCAATGGTGCAATTCCCATGGTTCTATCTTAATTAGGATCAAAATTATGAACTTGCAAATGTAAGGTAATTCACCAAAATGTCAAAATTTGACGGAGGTCATAGCTCCTCCCCCAATTGGAATTTTGAAAAACCGATTTCAGTTTTGGAGGGTTGAGCAAAAACTCACTTGGCATGCCAATTCTCATTAAAATCTGAGGTGGGGGTGGTTTAAAAATTTAATTTTGTTTATGATTTGTCTAAGAATACACCTACAGGCATATATACAAATCTCTAAATACAATTTTCTAAAAGAAAAGATACATTTTTTATTGAATATGAAGACATTTGGAAATATGCAACAATTCAATTTTTCACATTTGAGGTTTTTCTTCTTATTTTTTTAATAAAAAGAATACATAATAACATGATTCTTTTATCCCCAACTTTCTTCGGCTGCTGCTTAAATTTTTACAAAGATTTCACTTACAGCATCTGTATGCCACCATCTTTTTTCTTCAATATTGTCAGCTCATTTGAGAATATAAAATTACCTACCAAGTTGAAGTGTTTAGGATATATTCAAATGGGAAAATTCGTTCATGCATATTTAAAAAGGTGATTTACACAAAAAGCATCTCATACAAAATTATCGGAAATAGATCATTTACATTGAGTGTGTGAAAATAATAACTTGTTGAACATAAAACCATTTTATAACCAGTATAGAACTAGACCATACCAGTTTAGGAGAGAATTGCAATAAATTGAAAACCGTCAACAAAAGATTATCAACATGGGTTTCTTCAGTTTTAAAGTGATTCTGGGTGGCTGGCTATGTATGTATGTGTCATGTGTACAGGCTGCACCAATGGAGATAGAGGGCTGAAAAATGTCTACAAAAAATGTTTTTTTGAAAATTCCCCCCAAAATAAGTTTTCAGGGTGGTTCAATTTATAATCTAATTTTATGGTAAATTGGTCCTTTCTTTGTGTCTGGCAGCATTCACGCTTTTTCTTTTTCAAAATTCGGACTTTTTAGTGATTCAACAAAAGGCGAGAGAAGTAACTTATTAAAAAATTCTGGTATGTCACTGGACACTGGAAGTGATTTGTGTTCACTGACAACTACCTCCAGTAAGATACCTGAAAAGGGTGGGATAGAACTTTGGAGCCAGAATCAAAGTCTGTTTCAACTGCCCTGGCGCACATATAGAGAACACAAATTGCAAGAAATGTGCATAAATGCTAATTTAGGACGATTCAGTTCAGAGTTACTGTTCTGGAAATAGCATCGTATGTATTTTCATTAAATTTTCAGTTCAACTCTATGATTTCTCATTCGCTCAGAATAAACATTTGAAATGGTTGCACTTATTTGAATCACCCTGTATTGCCCTTGAGCAACATATCATTTGATTGAGTTAATAAGAAACATAAAAGCAGTAAATTTCATGCAAATCTGTCTTTCATTAACTGAATCCAAAGAAAGAATTCATTTACAAAGATGGAGACGTGTGAAACCTAATATAACATATGAATATAGACTTGGTACTACTATTAGAAACTGTCAACCAAAACTGTCAACTAGGTTTCTTCAGTTTTCAAGTTGGTTTGGCTGGCTATATATGTATGTATCACGTGTACAGGCTGCACCAATGGAGCTAGAGGGCTGGAAATTTAAACTCCTTATTATGTCTAGAAAAAATGTTTTTTGTTTTGTTTTTTAAAAATTACCTCCTAAATAGGTTTTTAGAGGGGATCAATTTAAGGGATCAATCAAGGTTTTTACTTATAAAAACCTTGATTGATCCCTTAAATTGATCCCCTCTAAAAACCAATTTAACATAAACTTACATTGTGAATTGAACATTCACAATGTAAGTTTATGTTAAATTAATCCCTTATTTTGTGTCCGGCAGCATTCACATTTATTTATTTGAAAATTCTGACCTGTTTTAGTGATCATTACCCTACCCAACAAAAGGCGAGAAAAAAGTAACTTATTCATTGCTCACCCCTTTTTCCGCAATAACAATAAACCAGTGTTGTGGGGAGTGGTGATTAATTAAATACCAGAAATAATAGTTTTTAGAAAAGTAAAGTAGTTATGTTTATTGATCATTATGAATTTAAGATGACAGACTTTGAATTCTAATTCAGACAAAATGGCATGAAAGGATTTTTGATATTAAAGAAAAATCATTGAAAAGTACGTTTTATCTGCTGGTAGAATATAAGAAAGTTGGAAACATACTCCATTAACCTTAAAACCTACAATAACAAATCTTAAAAATTAGTAAGTAGCCTTTAGAAAACACCAAGAGAAGTACTTTTTAGTTTATGCTAAATTGATCCCTGGATTTTTTTTTGAAAATTTAGACTTTTTAGTGATCAAAAAAAAAAATGCAAGAGAAGTAACTTGATGACCAATTTTCCCAGTTTTTTAATTGATCACCCTCAACATGGCATGCTGCCAAAAGACTTGGTCATATGACGGTTTCTATTGACTGACTAACTGTTTTTGTTCAAGGATTATTCATTTGATATGTATTAAACAGAATGTATTACACATTCAGCTTCTTTTCAGTTAATTATTCAAACAGTCATAAGTGGTAAAAAAAGAAGTTTGCACCAAAGACCATTGAAAATTAATTCTAACACTCAATAGAAACCGTCATATGACCAATGTCTTTTGGCAGCATGCCGTGCTGGGGATGATTAAAAAATTGGAAAAAGGGGTGATCAATGAATAAGTTACTTCCCTCGCCTTTTGTTGAGCAGTGATCACTAAAACAGTTCAAATTTTGAAAAAACAAGCATGCACACCATACACTTACATTGTAAATTGAAGCCGGACACAAACTAAGGGACCAATTTACCATACACTTACATTGTAAATTGAAGCCGCCACTAAAAATCTATTTTGGGAGGGAATTTTCAAAAATGAAAAAACGTTTTTTCTAGACATAATTAGGAGTAAATGTTTAAATTTTCATCCCTCTAGCTCCATTGGTGTGGTATGTACACGTCATACATACAGTATCGCCCATAAAGAAGTACACCCCTACCACTTTTTCTAGAAAATTGGGATCAATTTAGCATAAACCTACATTGTAAATTGAACACCCCTCTAAAAACCTATTTGGGGGTGGATTTTAAAAACGAAAAAAACGTTTTTTCTAGACACAAATTTTCATCCCTCTAGCTCCATTGGTGTGGCCTGTACATGTGATGCATACATAGCCAGCTAGCCAGACTGACTTGAAAACTGAAGAAACCTATTTTGACAGTTTTGGTTGTAAATTCAACACTTGTCAAATTCAGGGTGATCAATTAAAAAATTAGAAAAAGGGGTGATCAATGAATAAGTTACTTCTCTCGCCTATAGTTTGGCAGGGATTACTAAAAAAAGTCTGAATTTTCAAAAAAACAAAAAAAAGTTTTTCTAGACACAAATTTTCAGCCCTCTAGCTCCATTGGTGTGATACATACATAGGCAGACCAACTTAAAAACTGAAAGAAACCTATGTTGACAGTTTTGGTTGATGGTTTCTAACAATCCAATCATATTAAATAAGAGACGTATTAAAAATCTCCTTGCAAATTACCCACCTCAAAGTTCACAGACCAGACATTTTATTCCCTTGATTGATTCATTACAACAAGGGAAAAAGAAATCTATTAGATTTTTTTCTAGACATAATAAGGAGTAAATGTTGAAATCTTCAGGCATCCAACTCAAAAACTGAAGAAACCTATTTTGTCAGTTTTGGTGACAGTTTTGGTTGACGGTTTCTAATTGCTTCGAGATTTTCTAAACCATCGGAAATTTTGCTTTTTTTGTTAATCATCATTACAAAATTCATAAATAAAATGGCTCTCAACTCTAAAATAATGTCAAGCAACAGCATTGGTACTTATTCTTAAATAATACTATTGCTGGGTTTAGTTTATTCATGTGTTCTGACATTTATATGTATCTGTTACAGTTAGAAGATAATACTGATAATATAAAAATCATTTGCAAAACGGACAATTCCTGTCTCTATGATGCAGTACATTCAACAACACAAATTTTGGACAAGAGACTTCACATAGAGATGGCTAACATTTATATGTATCTATCATATTCTGTCAGATATAAAATAATCCATTCTTTGAATTTCATGTATCTATGTATCTATCTATGTATCCACTGCTTTAGTTACCTTGTACTTATAAGGAATAGAACACGGGTAAAGAATACATATTAAAACCGTTCATGGTAGAAACTTGAAATTTTGCACACACACTCCCCTCAATTTTAGTGGGCAGTAATCACTAAATAGTCCAAATGGATGTGACAAGACCATGAAAATAAAGTATACAATGAATGTATAATACCAGCTATGACACACAGATGCGAAACATGGAAACTAAATCACTTGAAGACAAACTCTGAATCTCACAAGGAGCAATGGAAAGAGCAATGCTAGAAATAACTATAATAGAAAAAGATCAACATGGATCAGACAATAGACCAAAGTAAAAGATATCATAGAAATAATGGCAGCATGCCATGTTGGGGGGGTGATCAATTAAAAAAAGCGGTGATCAATGAATAAGTTACTTCTCTCACCTTTTGTTAGATCATTAAAAAGTCTGAATTTTCAAAAAACACAAACTGGGGATCAATTTAGCATGAACTTACATTGCAAATTGCACCCTCACTAAAAACTTATTGGGGGGGGGGTTAAAAACGTTTTGATCTGGTTAGTCACTCCATAGAAACCCTCATGTGACGTCTTTGGCAGCGTGCCATGTTGGGGGTGATCAATTTCCAAAAATTTGGAAAAAGTGTTGAATAAGTTACTTCTCTCGCATTTTGTTGGGCAGTGATCACTAAAAAAGTCTGAATTTTCAAAAAACAAACGTACACAAACTAGGGACCAATTTAACATAAACTTACATTGTAAATTGAACTCTCACAAAAAAACTTTTTGGGGGGGTTTTAAAAAAAAACAAAAAACATTTGGAGTAAATGTTGACATTTTTAGCCCCCTAGCTCCATTGGTGATGCATACATAGGCAGCCAACCGGACGAATTCAAAAGCTGAAGAAAGCTATTTTGACAGTTTTGCTTTACGGTTTCTAATAGAACCACACTCGGGATGGTGTTCCTACTGCTATTTAAAATGTACTACATTTTCATTTCTAATTTAATATATTTCTCTTGATAAGGAAAATGAAGAATAAAAATCTGTTATTTCAGAGCATCCCAAAGATATTCTAGCGATGCCCTGAAGATGGTTTTGAAGGTCACCTCACACTCCCCTCTGAAAATAGCAGTATTAATGATTTTATCGATTTCATTATTAGGGTTTTTTCATGCAAAAATATCTATTAATCAGCTCTTACAAGGACATTAGCAACAAAGCAACAAGATGAAAAAAATCTCATCAGCTGCTGAGAGAAAAATAAAAAACAAACTAGCATTCCAAGGGAAATTATGAATCACCGCCATTATATACTGCGGTGGGGGTGATCAATTAAAAAATTGGAAAATGGGTTGATCAATGAATAAGTTACTTCTCTCACCTTTTGTTGGGCTGTGATCACTAAAATAGGTCTGGATTTTGAAAAAAAACAAGCGGGCAAAAACTAGTGACCAATTTAGCATAAACTTACATTGCATATTGAACCCCCCTCTAAAAACCTATTTTGTGGAGAATTTTCAAACAGAAAAAAAAACAACATTTTCCCTACTTATTGAGGGGAGTATGTGTGCAAAATTTCAAGTTTCTATGAACGGTTAGGGCTGGGCAAAGTCCGGATACATAGATAGATACATATAAATGATAATTATAAAGACATTTATTAGTTGAGAACCTATATTTGCCCGGTGCTGGTGTGAACAACTGCTAAATGAGTGGCCTAAATCGTAAATGTGAAGAAACAAGCTCTGTGTGGGGATCGAACCTGCATCCATCCTGGAAGCAACCTTATATGCAGGTTCTGCTCTCCCAATTAAGATAAAGTTCTCATGGTAGGCAGGAGTCTTTTAATCCTACACTTTGCTGGCTCCTCTACTCTCACGTTCATATTTTAGGGACGAATATAATGTGGTTCTCTATGTCGACAGTATGAAATCAAATGATGGATAATTTTATATCCTCCTAAAGACTCCTGCTTACTATGAGAGTTTTGTTAGCTCAATCGGTAGAGCAGAACCTGCGTATAAGGTTGCTTCCAGAATGGATGCGGGTTTGATCTCCTCACTAAGCTTGTTTCTTTATTCATATTTACGATTTAGGCCACTCATTTAGCAGTCGTTCACACTGGCGACAACAAAGTTATACCGAAAACTGACACACTGGATGTTCAGGGGTCATAAACAGGATACTGACCCTGACTGCAGATGGCGGGATGGAAAATCAGTGTGGGTGTTCAAACCCGATAAAAGCGACAGAGAGACACCCTCGGGAAACAGAGAGATACAGGATGCCCTTGGAGAGGCAGACAGCAGCTGGGCCTGGGAGCACGGGGCCAGTTCCCCTGTTGGGAACAGTCTGTCGGCTTTCATTGTCTCTCTCCCACTCTTCATTCTCCACCACAACACAATGTATCTTATGAAATAAAAATATATCCTCATATGTTTATAAACAAGTTTTGAGTCTTCCTTTTTCTCCAAGTTCAGGATTTTCCCCCGTGGACCAAGATGGCTATACAACACTACCACTCACTGCAACTGATCCAAGCCCCATAACTGTCGATATCGAGCTTCGGTAGACAGCCCCCTAGTCATAACACCAGCACACTGGACACAGTGTAATATTTGCATAGTTTATGTCTATCTTACCATATATTAAATGTCTATCTTACTATATATTCCAGCGTTTAAGTCAACCACAAAACTAAGGTGTTAATTCAAGTTTAGTCCAATATTCAGCAGATAAGTCAACTCTCCAATATAAGGCAACATCGTGTGCATCAGAGTGTCAAGTTTATAAGTTCTAAACAAACTAATATGATGCATTAGGTAAAATTCTTGATGCTTAAAAATAAACATAGGCTGGCATATACAGTAATATATATTCATATGAAGATGGGCTGGTCTCTTAGCAAGAAGAGATGACAATAGATGAGGGGAAAAGACTAACCAATTGGTGCCCATGGGACAGTAAATGCAGTAGGAAAAGACAAGACACAAAATGGAGGGACGAGATAGAAAGGTTTGCTGGTAAGACATTGAGGATGTTAGCACAATCTAGGTTGTCATGGAAGTCCAGCAGTGGACTTATAATGGCTGATGATGATATTCGTATATTATTATAGACATAAATAAGGTATATTCAAAATATGACAGTTGGTAAATATAACAATGTTCCTTGTAATAATCAGAAAATAATAATTAGAAAGTTAAGCAAGAGAAATGACCTTGGAAGAGGCATATCTTATTAAATCCATTGAACAGTTTTATTTGAACTTGTGGAAATTCCACGGTTATTTTGAAAAATATGAGATTGTTGGAAGATTGATGAAATATATAATTTCTTTTGAAATTCTATTTTTTCTGAAGCGTGTGAATCCCGGGAAATGTTTGTGGATGTAATCAAAATTATAAAACTCGATAAAAAAGGTAATTCAATATTTAACACCAATAAGTATAGAATTTAATATGTCCTCAAAAGTTGATACAAAATAAGAAAATTTCCCTCCCCACCCACTCTTTCTACTTCCTCTCCCACCCTCTCCTTCCACCTCCCCCATCCTCTCTTCCTCCCTCCTCTCCACCTTATCTTTCTCCACCCTTTTTTCCACCCCATTAATCTAAGCCGGCTGCCTACGCGTCAGAGTGATCCACTTTTCTTTCTCCTACCATCTTGTTAAACTACCTAACTTTCTTTTCTACACTCTTTCTCTCTCTCTTCCTACCCTCTTATTAAACTATCTAACCCTTTCTTTCATTAACCCATAAGAACCCACTGTGATACAAGTGTCACATACAATTTAGTTGATCAGCACAGTCTCTTATATAATATTATATTTTATCCATGAAATGTACTAAGTGACATCTAATGAACATCCTGGTGCAGTCACGCGACTGTGTGTCCCACATAATAATCCTTCAAGTAGAAATGGGTCTGGGTTCTTATGCATTACCAATGTACCATAGCAGAATAATTATAGAAGATTCGAAGATACTGATGAACTATTTTTTCCTATAACCTGGTACTGGCTGCACACAGATGATTAGATATCATATTCAATGGAACCATAAAAGTGGATGTCTGTTGAAAAGAAAAGAAAATTTGTGGGATAAAACCAGAGCCTATGAGTGGGGAGTGCAGAGGGTACATTGTACCCAGGCCTGGGGAGTCAAAGGGGGCCTGGGAATTTCCTGGATCTCAAAAAATGTTTCCATATACTGAAGACTTGCATTCACATTCTGTGCAAACCTACATAGTTTTATATATCCATAATTTGTAGAAATTATGATCCATGATATTATGTAGTGTTGGGAAATGTAGAAGTATAATGAATAATATTATTTGCTTTCATCGTAGCATCAGTTTAATGGGGAAATCATGGAGCCAGTCTGAGACGGGACTGCAGCCTGCACCAGTTTGGTTCGATTTTGTCTGGAACATCCACAAAGTATTGATGTACCCTTTAATGGGATATAATAAGACGTATGTATCCATATTATATCAAATACTACATCACTTGCCTTTTTTAGATGAAATACTGATGTATTAATGTACTCTTTAATGGGATATGATAATATGTATGTATCTATATTATATCAAATACTACATCACTTGCCTTTTTTAGATGAAATACTGATGTATTAATGTACCCTTTAATGGGATAGGATAATATGTATGTATCCATATTATATCAAATACTAGATTACTTGCCTTTTTTAGATGAAATACTGATGTATTAATGTACTCTTTAATGGGATAGAATAATATGTATGTATCCATATTATATCAAATACTACATCACTTGCCTTTTTTAGATGAAATACTGCCTATAAAAGCATTAAAGAAGAAACAGTTGCCTGATTAGCTGATGCTTGGACGCTTGTCTTAGCTGTCATGCCATTGTGGTACATGGTGACTGTTGTTCCATCCATCCAAAACTGCTTATTCTACTTCGGTAAGAGAAGGAAAAGGAAATTGAAAGAAACTCTGATAAAATTCCTCTCAGGCCTTGGATTCTAGACAAGCATATCTTCAATGAAGTAATGTCAAAATAGACCATTACACATGACTGGATACAAGTGTCTTTAATTTTATTTTAAAAGGACAAGAAATTGAAATGGAATCATAACATGCATATGAATTTATATGGAAATAAAAAATAGTGTGGGGGAGGCTGTCTTGTGATAATGTTTCCTTAATGAGAATCAAAACAAAGGCTACTGACTATGGTCTTGACTTCGGTGAAATAGAACATGGGTTCTCAATCTTTTTCTTACACCGCACCCATTCATCCTGTCCAGCAGTATTGGCATACCCCTTGCAAAGAATATAGTGTATAATGTATGGATACCCTAGAACAGAAAATAGACATGTAGTATTTGTTAGTAATTTCATGTGGTGAGCTTCGGTATTACTGTACAAACGCTGCAATGGATTAGATCATTCCTGACCAACCGCCGCCAGAAAGTTTGGGTAAATTCCTCAGTGGAATCCCTCAAGGATCCATCCTGGGGCCAATACTGTTCTCACTGTTTGCGAATGATCTGCCAAAGGATATCCATACCCTCATAAGTATGTTCGCTGATGACACTCAGATCCACTCTGCGTTAATAACTGATGAATCTGGAGACCTACTTGTGGAAGACCTCAGCACATTGCAACGGTGGGCCAAATCTATGCAGATGAAATTTCATCCTGACAAATGCAAGGTCATGCACCTAGGCAGCAACAACAAAAAAAGGAACTACACCATGATTAAAGATGACGGAACACAACACACACTGAAGGAAACTACAGTGGAGAAAGATCTTGGTGTTTATATAGACAACTCACTTAACTTCACTGCACATATACAAAACAAAGTGAATACAGCAAATAAAACACTCAGCTACATAAGAGACTCATTTAAATTCATTGATGAGGAGAGCTTCCTCCTGCTGTACAAGTCTCTGGTACGTCCCCATCTGGAGTTTGCTTCCTGCATATGGTCTCCTAACCTGAAGTACAACTCAGATGCCATAGAAAGAGTTCAGAGGAGAGCCACCAAGATCATTCCGAGATTGGGAAATATATCCTACACTGAAAGATTAAAACAACTTAATCTAGAAACCCTTGAATACAGAAGAAAACATGCTGACCTACTAGAAGTCTATAGAATCCGGAACAACATAGAGTGAATACTGACGTTCATTGCTCAAAATGCCCTGATAAGAAAATGCTGACTTCATCTATCTGCAGTAAAACCAGGGGACACAGCCATAAACTACAAATTCAGACCTCCACCGGTGTGAGGAAACATTTCCTCTCGGCAAGAGTGGCAAATGCATGGAAAAGCCTAAGTGAAAAGATGGTCACATCCGAGAATATCAATATTTGTAAAAATAATCTTTGTTCGGATATCGGACATACCAAATTTAACTACCATTTTTCTTATTCGCTTAAACTCAACTACACTGAAGCTGACTTAATGACGCAATTAACTGGTGTCAAAAAAAGGCTATTTCAAGTATATTAATGTTACATTTTTAATGAGATGGATGACATTATTCTCAATTGACGGTTCTGCACAAAATTTGTTTTACACAAAAAAAAAACAGGTCTGGTTAGTTACTCAATAGAAACAGTCATGTGATCAATGTCTTTTGGCAGCATGCCATGTTTGGAGTGATCAATTGGAAAAAGGACTGATCAATGTTGGGCAGTGATCGCTAAAAAAGTCTGAATTTTCAAAAAAAACAAGCATGCATGCCACAAAATAGGGATCAATTTAGCAAAAATTTACATTGTAAATTGAACATCCCACGAAAGACCTATTTAGGAGAGGGAATTTTAAGAAAACAAAAAAATAGTTTTTAATAGACAGGAGTAAATGTTTAAACTTTCAGCCCTCTAGCTCCATTGGTATGGCCTATACACATCATATATACATAGCCAGCCAGCCAGATCAACTTAAAAACTGAAGAAACCTATGTTGACAGTTTTGGTTGATGATTTCTAAAAAGCACATCTTGAGTCAAATGAGCATGGATATACGTGCAAATCAGAGATGTTTGATTTTGTAGAATTGATTCTGATATTGAAATGATTATGGTCACTGTTTGGTGGTCGACAAGTGGAATCATCCACTACAACTTCTTGAATCCTGGCGAAACCATCATAGCAAATAATTATTGCCAGGAAATCGACAAAATGCACCAAGAACTGCAACGTTTACATCCAATATTGGTCAATTGAAAAAGAACAATTCTTCTCCATGACAATGCCCGACTGCATGTCGTCCAAATGACCCTGCAAAAATTGAACAAACTAGGCTATGAATTTCTACCTCACCCAGCTTCTCACCAGACCTCTATCCAACTGACTACCTTTTTTTCAAGAATTTCGACCACTTCTTGCAAGGGAATGTCTTCAACAACCAAGCAGCAAATCAAAACACCTTTGATAAATTCATTGGTTCCAGGACCCCAGAATTCATTGGTTCCAGGAACCCAGAATTCTATGCTTCTGAAATAAATGGACTAGAAGTTGGTAAAAATGTGAAGATTCTGAAGGTTCTTATTTTGATTAATAACTTTTATTCTAAGCTGAGATATACTGCTTCAAAGTTGATGGTGAAAAACCACAATTATTTTTGCTCCAACCTAATAGTTGAAATGTTCAAAATCCCTTCCTCCTCATAACTCTATTCATATCACACAATCCACAATTTCCTCTTACTTAATAAATATTTCCTATACTGACATATCATGACAAACAGTTGAGTGTGCTGAAAGGTTGATGAGACAATCTTTTCTCTCCTGAATACAGAATGAGTTTTTTCAAATGCCATCCCGAATTCATCCATTCCTGCCCTTCTGTACAATCATATTAGATTTCAGTGATGAAACAACAAAACACTAGGTTTTTGGTTTTCACTACACATCCCTAAAATGTCCTTCAATCTCTTCTTTGGTGGTCAATTTTGTTGGGGTAAAACACTGAATAGGAATTTAATCACTGCTTTAGTTACCTTGTACTTATAAGGAATAGAACACGGGTAAAGAATACATATTAAAACCACCAGGTTTTAGGTTCAATCCCTGCTTCATGATCAGTGAAAAGAAACCAGATTTTAAGCTTTTAAAATGTCCTTCTCCACAGACTTAAGTCAAATACTGTTAAATTACAACACAAAAATATAGACACTAACATATATTATATTTACAGACAACTTTGTTTTAAAAGCACCTACATCTAGATTGAACCCTCAGCTAATGACTTTTGCCAAAATAAATGTTGACATATTAATCACTGCTACTCACAACACTGGTTTAAATACTGTTGCTGGGTTTTGGTTATTCATGTGTTCTCACATTTATATGTATCTATGTATCCGGACTTTGCCCAACCCTAACCGTTCATAGAAACTTGAAATTTTGCACACATACTCCCCTCAATAAGTAGGGAAAATGTTTTTTTTTTCTGTTTGAAAATTCTCCCCAAAATAGGTTTTTAGAGGGGGGGGGTTCAATATACAATGTAAGTTTATATTAAATTGGTCACTAGTTTTTGCCTGCTTACTTTTTGGAAAATTCAGACCTATTTTAATGATCACAGCCCAACAAAAGGCAAGAGAAGTAACTTAGTCATTGATCACCTCTTTTTACAACTTTCAAATTGATCACCTCCAACACAGCATATAATGGCAGTGATTCATAATTTCCCTTGGAATGCTAATCTATTATTTGTTAATTTATTCATTATATGTATATATGACATTCCTTCAAAGAGAAAGCTACTCAGACATAAATGCCAACAGCTTGACAGTCGCCTTGGCCGTCTCGGCTTGCTGATCTACTAAGGAAGTGTAAATATTTTAATATACCATATATAAAGAAACATAACTCTGTTAGCTTTCTTTGTTAATGATCAGTAGTGGAACTCTCCTGTTTCAGGAGTCCCTTTTCTCTGATACTTTACTGTGTTCAAATCAGTTAGCAGTTCAACGTCCTAGTGTATAAAAATGAATTGTAGATTCCAGATCTATGCGTTTATATTGTGTTATATCGAAGTTGACAACCAACAAGTGGAACTACAAGAGTCTAACAGGAAGGTCATCAAGTCTAAGAGTGGATGTGGTGTGGGTGAGCTGATCTCCACTTTAAACAACCATCACAGGCGACAGGAGTGAAAACAACAAACTTTGTGCAGGAAAATGCAATCAAGGGTCACCCAGTAAGTGGTTCAAAGACCAGCTATCAAAAAGCTTTCACTAGCCGTCATCTATCATCACTCGGGGCACCAGGAAACAAGCAACTGGAAAGTACCAACACAGCCAGCCTCAAGTTTGAAGCTAACAGACATCAGCTGCTGAGAGCAATAAGGATAAAGCGGTTGTCCTTCAGACACCACAAAGGATTCCCTTGTCCAATGTGATGTAACGGTCTGCTGGATGGACAGGTGGATGGCCTGTCCATCCAGCAGACCTGATCCTCGCAAGCAAGGAACAAGCTAACAACAATGACACATCAACACAGCCAGCCTCAAGTTTGAAGCTAACAGATATCAGCCGAGAGCAATAAGGATAGATTGGGTTGTCCTTCAGACGCCACCAGCCCAAGGCATCCCTTGTCCAAAGTGATGTAAAGGTCTGCTGGATGGACAGGCCATCCCCCTGATCCTCGCAAGCAAGGAACAAGCTAACAACAACAACTTTAGTGATTTCCCTTTGAACTAAAAGAACTGAAGTTATCACAAAAGAAAAAAATGAAAACAAAAATGACTTCATTTTATGTAATATTTTTCTTTTTGGTTCTTGATTTCTTTATTTCAGAATCGGATTTCAGTCTCATGGTTGGCCAGACATTTTACTATGGGAAGTATTGACACTGGCTATAATAATCCTTAATATAATTTGCAAACTTTCAGTCTATTTGCGTCAACAAACAGAAAGAGAGGAAGTGGGTATTGTGAACATACAAACATAAAATGCTGTTCTGCTTTGTGTGTATGTGTGTTTGTTAGGCTGCATAATGACAATGTGATAACAAACAGAGAGAGAGAGAGGAAGAGAGTATTACTGTTCTACTGTGTGTGTACATGTGCTGTGTATGTGTGTTCATTAGGCAGCAGGCTGTTGGCTGCTGATAATATAACTACTGCTGCTACTGCTGTGTCAATTTTATTTTTTAAACAAAATGAATACAAGAATTTTAGTGAACAATGCCTTGAGTTAACCTTACAAATTACTGTGTAAACATACTAACACAGACACAGCTTTAAGTATACTGTTAGCAAAGCACTAGTGAAATTAATTCAAAATATATGTTGTTAAGTAAGTATTTATTCCCCTTAGGCATGCAAGTTCTTATCGACTTCCGATAGGGGGTGCTGTTTTACATTCTGGTAAACAAGCAGCCACATTGGGTTATTAGTAGATAAGAGAGATCGAGAACACGCGTATGTGTATCGTGACCGCAGTCATTATTTGAATAAAGGACCTGTAAGTAAATCTTCTGTTTGCATTTTTAATCTGTTAATATCTGTCATTAAACCAACTTTACATATGTAATATTAAGCTTATTACAATTTTATCCACAATCAAATGGTGTATGATTAGAACTATAGGAAAGTGAGAATTTTCAAATTCTGGATTCTTTGAGATTGTGACTTAACTTAATTCAGTTTTTATTTAAATAAATAATAATCACATTATGATCACATCCTTTGAAAACTGTTGTTTTCTTAGAGTATTGAAAGTAACAGACCATAAAAAGCCATAAGCTTTTCCTCAAAGATATGAAACTAGTATTCATAATCTTTGTGAGAAACTCCAGCAGGACAAGCAAATCCACATACCTTATCAAAACTTCTAAAACCACCATGATTAGTGTTTGGCCCATTGTTGATTTGTAATTTGTACGTCTGTCCATCCAACGTAAACTGGCCATTGGCAATTCGATTGGCCACACGCCCAATTACACCTCCAATATACAAACTCTGATCTTCATAACCTGAAAGAAAAAAAGCACACAGTGAAGGAAATTGTAAAATTGATTTGATGCTTCCATTCAACATTATTTTGGCAAAGGTTAGAAATCTAATCCGAGATAGAGTGCTCAAAGCAAATTGAATTTGGATTAATTTCTCATAATCTACAACCTTGATATTCCATATTTTTATATTACATATTATCAGTAATTGCAACTTATTTTGGTCCAGCACTTTATTTGGGAAAAATGCATTTTTTGCTACAATACAGTTTCCATTGATTAATGCAGTTTTAGTTAGTGCGCAACAATTTGTTGTGACCATTCCTTGATATTTAAGGTATAAAATTTGAGTGTCATTTAAAAAAGTTGGCGGACAAAATACTTACCATGAAAAATGGCTTTATTCAACTTGAAATAGGATATAACAAATCAACGGGGCTTGTTTATATCCGTAGAGTCAGGGTTGCCAGATTAGTTTTCTCAAAACGGACATGAGTGTCCTAAAAATCAGACAAACTCAGCCATCCCTGCTCCAAATCGGTCAAAAATGGATGGCTAGAAATAGCTAATAGTGGCTAGAAGTAGCTAGATTATTATCACAATAATGATAATAAATAGCTAAAAGTGGCTAGAACTGATATCTGATATCTAAAAACAATTTCCTATATCTAAACGCAACAAAAGAATATCTAAATTTAGATATAAAATATCAAAGTTGGCAATGCTGAGTGGCTAAAAGTAGCTAGATTATTATCACAATAATGAAAATAAATAGCTGAAAGTGGCTAGAACTGACATCCGATATCTAAAAACATTTTCCTATGTCTAAACACAACAAAAAATAAAATATCAAAATTGGCAACGCTAAGTGAGGCCTTAAATCAGACAATTTTGGATGTCCGATTCTTAAAATTTTTAAATTAACATACAGGGTGAAATCGGACATAACTGGCAACCCTGCATAGAGTAAACATTTTGGATTATTTTAATAACTTATTACATTAGAGATCAACTAAAGGAGGCCATTGAGTAGGGTTTAACTAAGGGAGACAATTGAGGAATGTAATAATATACATTAGTCTAAATTGTTTTTTATTTTCCAGGATTCATTGTAATTATTTCCATTGATTCTTAACTTTGAATAATGCGGTTTTGATATATGCGGTGTACAGCGAGGATTTATTAACTGCATATATCAAGGGATTACTGTATGTAATAAATACTTACAGTGAGTGTAAAAAGTAGCCAACATTTTTCAAAATGTTTATTTTAACATCCTTATACACCTTCAAAATTCACTTCCTCTCCTCCGTGGAGGACCCCTCAGCTGGAAACAGCAATGGTCTGAAGTGCCATCCTATCTGCACAAGTATATCACTGAGCCAACCAAATCTCCCCCTGGACACAACCCCCCATGCAGAGCTTGGGTCTATCTGAACCTCATATGATCTGGCTGTGCCAAAACGGGATCCTACCATAAAACGATTTGTACTGAAACATATGATGCCTGTGTATGCAGTTCAAGGCAAACTTTGGACCATATTCTGACCGGCTGTCCGGCTCTGAGGCCCCCGGGTGAAATTGCATGCCTCAAGACTTTTGACTCAAATATGGTGAGCTGGCTGGCAGGTCTAAACTTGTGACCCACATGGGTCCAATTGGATGTTTCGGTGGTGGACAAATGAAAGAAGACAAAATTTAGATCAAAGATTTCAGATTTTTGTACTTTTTAATGTTCAATCTTGATTCAATATTTTTTTGATTTTTGTATTTTTTCATCCTTTGTCCAAATTATGTCCATTTTGAAGGTGTATAAGGATGTTAAATTGAATTTTTTGAAGGTGTATAAGGATGTTAAAATGAATTTTTTGAAGGTGTATAAAGATGTTAAAATAAATTTTTTGAAGTTGTATAAGGATGTTAAAATAAACTTTTTGAAGGTGTATAAGGATGTTAAAATAAACTTTTTGAAATGTATCGGATACTTTTTACACCCATTGTAGGTAAAACAGCTCAACTGCCTTTTTATGTATATGAATTCAAGTTTTATACAGAGAACACTCTAACTGGAATTTAATTTTTAGTTTAACATCTTTCCACCTTCAAATTATCAAAGGCCAAAAAAAAGGCCACTTATTATTATTCAAAAGCCCAAGCAATTAAGGATGAATATAGAAATACTTCTTGCTTTAAATTTTACTCCTTGAAAAGACTTTACTAGAAAATGATTAATAAAATTTGAGAAAATATGCAGATATTACTAATAAATATTAGATTTTATAAGTGTGAATCAGCTTCTGCTAACCCATGAAGTCTTTGTGGCTGATTGGTAAAAGCAGCTAGGCATAAAGTTAATGTTTCAAAAAGTAACGGTTAGGTATGAACAAAATGAACAAAAAGGAAAATAAATTTCAAGCGTGTAAAGGGCCACCTGATTTTAAAAAATGTATTGTAGACAATGCAGTACACATATATTTGAGTGGAAAAAATAAACAAGTTTAGAATGCACCACCATGCACCAAAAAAAAGGCATGTTGTCATCTGTAGCCATGGAGGACCCCTCGGCTGGAAACAGCAATATCTGATGTGCCATCCCACCTGCACAAGTATATCACTGAGACAACCAAATCTCTCCCTGGATACAACCTCCCACGCAGAGTTTGGGTCTATCTGAACCACATACGATCTGGCTGCGCCAAAACGGGATCCTACCTGAAAAAGATTGGTACTGAAACATCTGATGCCTGATGTTGTTATATGCAGCTCAAAAAAAAACAGAATAAAATATATGTAAAATACAGCCGGTAAATATTTTTTCATCATTTCATTATATTTAATTATTCATCCTTGTTATAATATTTTTATATAAGTTTCAATCGAACTGCAATATAGAAAGAATAAAAAATATATATTTAAAAAATATCAGAATAAAAAATGAAAATGATGAAAAATCTTTTTTTTAAAATATATTGATTGAAAAAAAAATATTGAGTGAAAAAAAAATCTTTTTAAAAAAAAATATTGAGTGAAAAAAAAATCTTTTTCACAGATCAAAAGCCTGAATTATAATTAATCGAATACAACTAAAAATTATTTTACTTAATTTTCCTATTATTTTAATCACAAAGTAAGAGTTCCATTCCAGCCATTCCTGGATATTATTCTAAAAAAAGTAACTATAATTAATATCTCGAGGGATATATCTGTAAAATGTGTAAAAATAAATGAAAGTATATAAAATAAATAAATAATCAAATTAATAAAAGGTGGGGTAGGAATCATATGAAAATAAATTATTCTTCTCCAAAATTTGGAATGGAAAATTATTATTTTTTTTAATTTGTCCTTTAATAAATAAGTATCAAAAGTTCTTTAATATCGAATAATATGCTGATTTTTGTCAGATTTTTCTTTCATAATTTTTAGTTTGTTTAATCACAATTTTAGTAAGCCTGGCACGGCAGTGTTATTATTTTATTCATTCATTATAAACCATTTTACACAAAAACTACAAAAAATTAGGATGAATATAAATAGCAGTCAAAAATTAATAAAAATGGTTTACAATACTTGATTTAATAAAAAATAAAATAAGCAAACAGTCATTGCCATGCTGGCTTAGTACGAAAGTAAAAAAAATGTTCACTTCTTTAGTGGTGATCAGTCAAATCAGTCCTTATGATGCAATCCATTTTTGACAGTTAAGTCGTTAAACATTGTCAAAAGAATTCTTTGCTGATTAATTCACCTTATCAAGCATTTATGTGTTGGAAGGTGAAAATATGACGGAAGTCTATTCTCTTTTCATCTCAATTTCTTTTTTTTCTCATTAATCAAAAGCTTTTTGACCTGCTGACATTTGCTTAGCAGCATCAGGATTGCCAGATTTGTCCAGAAGGAGATAATCTGAGCTTTATCTCACAGACTTATCCAATACAGGCATTGGAATAGTGTTGAATTTGGAAATCAAGTGAGTCTGGGCACAGAGGTTCAATACCAGCTTCCAAATTCAACATTATTCCAATCCCTGTGTTGGGTAAGTGATTTAGAGGGCCCAGAAGGCTTGGTTCCATGATTGGCTCCGACATTTAGTGTAATTTGATGAAAAAGGAAAATTTGCAATGCAATAGGCATACACTATCACTTATCTGGTGAAAAACAACCCCAAAGGCTGAATTATTATTTAGACAGTTCATATACAAATATATCCTTGTTAATCAATCTTTATTCTTATTGGAAAAGTATTGTAACACACCACGTTTTATTAAATTTGACTAGTTTTTACCTTCGTTCTAATTTTAGTTGTTTTTATACAACTTATTAATTCAAGGCCACTGTTTCTATGGCAACAAATAACAGTGCAATCGGAAATAAAGAGAAAGCCTTCAGTGAGAATCGAACTCACACCCTCATTGTCAGAGGGAGACTAGTTTATGCCTAGCTGCTTTTACCAATCAGCCACAAAGACTTCATGGGTTAGCAGAAGCTAATTCACACTTATAAAATTACTCCCTACAACTGACTTTCTGCACCATATTTATGTTGTTTTACATATGAGACATAGTAGTCTTTTTTATATATCAATCTTTATTATTATTGAATGAAGTATTGTAACATTCGTTGCCATAGAAACAGTGGCCAGAATTAATAAGTTGTATAAAAACAACTAAGATTAGGATGAAGGTAAAAACTAGTCAAACTATGCCTCTGTATACAATCTAGAAGCAGAAAACACCAGAAATAAAGTGAAAAACTCTTGCTCAATATAATACTGTTTGCAATAAAGGTACAGCGAGAAAGAAACAGAGATTGTATGTGTGTTCCTATGTCCTATACATCACTGCACATATTTATTGTTATGAGCAAAAAGGTTGTCTAGAAAATCAGTTAATCAAAGAGTTGAGTCTTTGATTTTTTATGGTATTTCTATTTTGATGAATTGATCTAATAACGTCGCCTGTTACTGGGGGCCTCCAGTCAAAATGCATCACGTGCTTTGCCAAGATGTCTACTCATCTCCAATATTTGATCAGCAAAAATTTGTTAGTTTTACAGACATAATTTCCCCCAATCATGTGCCACAATTTACTCTGCTCATCAGAAGTTCAAGGACCTGGTTCTGTTGCGGACAAACAGAACAGCCTCAGGGTCAGTGTTGCCGATTTAGCACGTTTCATCATAGATTCAGTGCGTTTCTTATTTTGGCAGTGCAAAAAGCTCTAAATTAGCACGTTTGTGCCCAAATAATTTTTGGGCTATTTTTGACCATTTTTAGTAACTTTTCGGCCATTTTTGGCTATTTAAAAAAGATTTAGCACTTTTTGGCAGTCAAACTGGTGCAAAAATATTTTTTGAGTTGGCAACATCTGGCCAGAGTATGCAGTTAAAAAATAATGTAAAAAATACTCTGTGAATCATATCAATGGTCTAGTTTTTTTTTCCTTCAGTTTTAAAGAGAGGAGAATACAATAGAGCTTTGGTTAGTTACTCAAAAGAAACTATCATGTGATCAACGTCTTTTGGCAGCATGCCATGCTGCGGGTGATCAATTAAAAAATTGGAGAAAGCGGCGATCAAGTTACTTCTCTTACCTTTTGTTAGATCACTAAAAAGTCTGAATTTTCAAAAAAAACAAGTGACCAACTTAGCATAAACTTATATTGTAAATTGAATTCTCCCCATAAAAAACGACTGGGGGCGGGGGGGTCAAAAAAATAAAAATACTGTTTTCTTCTAGACATAATGAGTAAATGTTTGAATTCTCAGCCCTCTAACTCTATTGGTGCAGTCTGTACACATGGTAGATATATGGCCGGCCAGAATCACTTTTTACAACATAAATATATCCAATACCTGAAATTAATAATTTTAAAAACAAAAGTCAAAGTTTTTTGTCTCGATTGACAATTGAGCAGAATTCTTTCCCCCAAGGAACTTATTTTTGTGTGTGTGGAGCAGCCTGTGATAATTGTCATATAAAATAATTCTCCGTTCGTCGTACAAAAATATAGCTTCAAAGTATTTCGGTTACTTCTCTTCAGTGTTGCCAATTTAGATATTTTATAGCTAAATTTAGATAATTTTAAAGAGTGGAAATTAAGAGAGATAATTTATTGAAACTATGAAGAAAGATCTATAATCTTAGATTTCTCGAGAACCGCTGATCAAAAACACTTTAAACTCAACACTGCACATCCTTGTGTGCTGACTAATATATTTGGTAAATATCAACTTAATACAATGCCCAGTTGTCCAGTAATCGTGGTACATAGACACACACAGACTGCGATTTCTTTAATTGTAGATTTCTTCTCAATCTTGTCTGGCTCTTTTCTATACACACAACACAAAGGAAGGCACATATATATATACCATAAATTAGGACACCCCTACCACTATGTTATAGAAAGTTAATTGCCTTCTAAACCAAACATAGCAAGATTTTATTATTTCTAGTGGAACATTACACAATAAAAACATATTATCAAATATTATTTATGACCAACTCTACAGCATTGAAACTCTGTTGCTAAAAATATGAATATGTTACAGTCTAAAAATGAGTACAACACCACAAACAAATATTTTTGGCGACAGAGTTTCAATGCTGTAGAGTTTGGTCATAAATAATACCTGATAATATCTGTTTTGATTGTGTAATGTTCCACTTGAAGTAATAAAATCCTGCTATGTTTGGTTTTGAAGACAATTAACTCTCTAATGGTAGGGGTGTACTTATTTATGGACGATAATGTATGACCTTCAAATTTTATACATTCTCTAATGAAGTGTAACACAATTTTTATACAAAAATGTTTTCTGTTTTTCATCAAGCTTAGACATTTTACTGACACTACGTCAAGTATTTCATTACCAATTCCTGCAGAAGGCCTAACTTTTTGACCAAATAGAATCTATAATATTATTCTACTTGTCCCTACCTGAGGTGGATTTGAATTATGCTATTATTGAAAAATCATCATCATGAACTTTTTATTGAAAAATCATCATCATGAACTCTTGGATCACATTTAATTGAAATATCTATAATAAAA
>VCCN01003796.1:720716-733845 GCA_006491835.1 Architeuthis dux | reverse complement strand
GGAAAAGGGGCTGCGGACCCCCCTGACTACAGTTATCCCTGGCCATTTTCGGGTTTTCCATTCGCCATTCAGTCTTGAATGGGAATATTTTTTGGAGTTTTGCGGTGTACCGCGAAAACCTGCATCATAAAAAATACACTGTACAGTATAAAAAGAATGTGAAAAGTTTAGGAAATCATAAATGCATATATATATATAATATAGCAACTACCACAGACTTTTGACAAAAAGTGACAGGTGTCGATAAAAATGTCTGGAACTAGTAACCTATTCATTTTATCATAACAATCTTTGTGTGATCAATAAGAAGAAAGATTGTAGAAAACTATCAACTAAAAATTATTTGTGTAGACAATATAAACCCGGAGATAATCGTGGTTGAAAACTTGTTTGCACTCACAAACCAGTTACTCGAACTGTATTTTAGCCATTAAAATTGTTTCCAATTCACTGTACTGAATGAATATTTGGTTTTCATTAATTAACTGTATATTTATTTTACTGCTTTCATTTATTTATTTGTACATTTACAATTTGGGAATGGCTGTTTCTTTATCAAAAGGTTTATGGGACAAGATTTATGTTTTAGGGACCGAATGGGTTTTGCAGGGTTCAGCAAAAATTATTTGCGGATTTTGAGCATTTGCACCTCTAATGCCCACAAACAGCAAGGAATGACTGTATAGTAAAATGAAGTAGGGATTTGTCTTAGTGAGCGTTTGAATATCTTATAAGTTTATATAAAAACACTGGATCATTTGTTGCCTGTCTTCTTATTTACTAAATGTTATTTTAACTCTTTCACTAATAGAATTAATTTTAGTTATATAAAAGAACAAAAATTTCAAAACCAAAAAAATTCAAAAATTTTCACTGAAAAAGGAAAATTTTCAATAAAACTGCAAAATCTTTCTAATAATCCATCTATATCTGCTTCAGTTCAAATTATTAATCACGCTAACCACAACACTGGTTTATTGCTGGGTTTATTCGTGTGTTCTAACATTTATATGTATCTATGTGAAAATCAAAGAATGGATAATTTTATATCCGACAGATTATAAAGACATTTATTAATTGGAAATCTATATTAGCCTGGCAGCGGTGTTAGCAATTGATAAACAATGGGCTTAGATAGTATGAATAAAAAAACCCAGTGTCCACCTTGGAAGCAGCCTATACACAGCCCTGCTCTAACTGGTGCCGGGCTAATATAGGTTTCTTTATAATTATCATGTATCTATCTATGTACCTGGACATTGCCCAGCCCTAACCGTTCATAGTAGAAACTTGAAATTTTGCACATGCACTCCTCTCAATGAGTGGGGGAAATGTTTTTTTGTTTTTTGAAAATTCCCTCCCCAAGTAGGTTTTTAGAGGGGGGGTTCAATATGTAATGTAAGTTTATGCTAAATTGGTCACTAGTTTGTACCCGCTTGTTTTTTTTGAAAATTCAGACCATTTTTAGTGATCACAGGCCAACAAAAGGAGAGAGAAGTAACTCATTCATTGATCACTCCTTTTTCCAACTTTTTAATTGATCCCCCTCAACATAGCATATATGGGTGGTGGTGATTAATAATTTCCCTTGGAATGTTAGTTTGTATTAAATTGATAACCTTTTATCAAACATGGTTCACTATTTTCTGGTTTTGCACTACAAAAAAAACAGGGACCTCTCCCCTCTATTCAGATTGATTATACACTCTGAATTCTTCAGTGAAGAAAGCTTTAGAATGGATCACCCAAAACATTGTGGTAACAACAAAAAGAATAAGGTCAGCTGCCCGAACAACTCGGGAGATTCATTAAATCACATGACCACTGCTCCAGATAAATATTTTATCCCTGGTTGGAGTTCAAATTTATTTTCTGCTCAGACTATAAAAATTATCCTTATTGTTATAAATTAATAATTCTCATATTTTTCAAAAGATGCTGTCAAATATTTTTAAAAAGCATAAAAAATAAAAAAGCTAATAACAAAGATTGGTAGTGCTTGCCAGATTTGAATTCATTCGAGTTAAAAGAATAAAAAGGCTCTTCAAATTCCCTGATTTGTACAAACAGACGCATGCGCACAGACAAAAGCTCACACGCACACAAACCGCACACAAAACAGCTCGTGCACACAAACACATGATAGGAAAGGAGATCTTGTTAACTGAAAGGCAAAGCTCAAATATGAGATCATATCTTTCTTTCCCAGAAGTGATATTAAAAAGCTGATTCTATAGAATTGTCAATCATTGTGTTTGCTCAGTGTGAGCCCCCCTGTCAACACTGCTTCATGATCAGTGACCTTTGCAAGTTTGCAGCCGTTAACACAGCAAGTGACTTAGTCATATATTTCAGCATCTTTGTAAATGCCATACGGGTCATGATAAACCTTCATAATAGAAGAAGAGATAATTCAACAACTTGTCAATAAAAAGTTATGCTTGGATTAGAAACCATCAACCAAAACTGTCAACATAGTTTTCTTCAGTTTTCAAGGAAGTCCGGATGGCTGGCTGTCTATCTATGTATGTTTGCGTCACATGTACAGGCCACACTAATGAAGCTAGAGGACTGACAATTTAAACATATCATCAATAGCCATCATAAGTCCACTGTTGGACAAAGGCCTTTCCCATCTCCTTCCATGACGACCTCGACTGTGCAAACCTCTGCCACATCTTACTGGCAAACCTTTCTATCTCATCCCTCCATTGTGTCTGGTCTTTTCCTACTGAGTTTACTGTCCTATGGGCACCAGTTGGTTATTCTTTTACCCCATCTATTTTCATCTCTTCTTGCTAGGTGATCAGCCCATCTCCTTTTTTGCTGCTCACTTCTTATTAAGTCTACAAAGTTTGTTTTGGGTTTTTTTTCCCCCAAAAAATAGGTTTTTAGTGAGGGATTCGATTTGCAATGTAAGTTTATGCTAAATTGATCACTAGTTTGTGTCCGCTTGTTTTTTGAAAATTCAAACTTTCTTAGTGATCACTGCCCAACAAAATGCGAGAGAAGTAATTCATTGAAACCCCTTTTTCCAATTTTGTAATTGATCACCCCGATCATGCTGCCAAAAGACATTGGTCACATGACAGTTTCTATTGAGTGACTAACCATTATATCAAAGACAGTTCTATCTTCATATATAATTTGACTGAATCCCTTGGGTAAATGGTTATTAAGTGCTACTTGTATAAAACACCTGGATGAATAATTCTGTATGGATGTTGTCAAAAGGCCAAAATGTTATTTGTAAAGGGTCAGGTTTATGAAACACATTACAAACTAATGAAAATTAAATGTATCAGGAGGGAGAAAACCTTAAATGTACAAATTATGAGTTACTTCCCTTAAAATGTAAACCTAACCTTTTTATTAACTGTTCGTTTTTACCTCTTTTACTACAGAATAATGAAAATATATTTCAATCAAAAACAAATTCCTGGATCTGATAATAAAATATTATCTGACGGACAGATGAACTGACAAAATAATAAAATATTTAAAAAAACAAGGGATATAACTTTAAATGTAAAAATATTGAATTACTTCCCTTAAAATTGAAATTTAGCCTTTTTGTTAACTGTTCGTTTTTACCTCTTTTCCTGCAGAATAATAAAGATATCTCTCAATCGAAAACAAATTCCTGGATCTGCCCCCAAATCCAATCACTTCTTTCGTAGACCATTGCCCACCATTTCAGAAACTGTCATTGAAATTCATTGAGAACTTTTGGAGATATTGTGTGTAGGTCAAGGTGGGAAAAAGCAAGGTAACACAGTAATGCTGTTATGAAGCACATCTGCTCATAGGGAGGTGTAGTATAATCGTCTTGTACATGTTCTGCCGACATGAGACGTCTTGTTCTATGGCTGTACATGTATGGGAGAGATGAATCTGTGGAAGGAAATAAATCATTTGGTCCATACCAGAGAAAGGCTCTCCCACGTGGCCGGAGAGAAAGATGACAAAATTCATTCATTTCAAGGAACATGATGGTTCCTTTTATTTCCATTGACAGCTTCGATGCAGGGTCAGTTCCCGGATCAATCAGAGTATTGAATTCTGTTTCTGTTGAAATTCTAATGAGTTGTTACTTTACCGAAAGACTGACAGTGATGGTAGCAGTTCAAATCAGGCCGTACTGGTTTCTATCCTTCCACTCACTTCCTCACCATGACGGGGTGAGCAGCCAAGCCCCTAGCGGTAGACCTGTTGCTGCTGTCTGCCCAACTCTAACTGCTGTCTGCCTGCCTGCCTAACTGATGCCTGATTTGAAATCACGCCACACCCTTAGCAGAGCTGATTGGTCGAACGCATTCCCTTTGTTCCCTTGGTCACCCATTTGACCTATATTGTAACCCAGAGAGCATGATACTATCCCCCAAAACGTGATTCTTCTCTACCCTCCTTCCCTCTCAACAAGAGAACACATGACTTGAGTGTATTTCATTACAGAGGCACAAATGATCAAAACAAGTGATAAGGGAGTTAAATAAACATTGCATGCAAAAAGTCTCATTTAGCTCATTATTTGTTGATTGATTCGAAATTTCAGTTAAAAATAATTAACAAAATTTTAGCATAATCATTTGGGAGACACATTTGGTTAGAATTCTGCATTACGAGACACAAAATCACTTTATCACACCCTGGTGTGGGTGATGGTATTTCACACAAATTTTCCTCCTTTATTAGCTCTTAAATTCATATGAGAAAATTTGAAAACAATAATCAAAGGGAATAACTTCTGATCAAAGTTACTACCCTTAGACTTTTAGGCAATTTAAAAAAAATTTTTTTTTCTATTCACAAAAGAGTTCCATTTAAAAAAAATTCTATTCACAGTAGAGTTCCACTGTAATTTGGAGCGGTTTCAAGTGGTTCATGAATTTAAGAGTTGAATACAAATATATCCACTAGCACAAAAAAGAGGATAACAACAGGAGTCAGAAATTATACAGGAACTGAAAGCATTAGTGTCAGTGATCAAAGACGTTAGAATACAAGATAACCTTGAATCAACCGATTTCTTCATCTTGCTCTCTCTGTCTCTCTCGTGTGTGTGTGCGTTAGAGTTTTTCAAGGTTGCAATAATTATTAGAATTTTCTGAAAATTTTAACTTATTACAACAAGAAAAAGAGATTTAGAAAAAGAAACTTCTTTATTAAAAAAAGCATAGGTTATGTGCACTATGTGAGTTGGAGTGTACTCTACAAATATATTTATAGTAACTATTATAAAGTCTATTAAAAACAGAATGTGTTTCTGGAAACAATTTTTTTCTAAAAGAAATTAGTTCTTATGGCAAAAAGATTAAAAGATCAGACAGCTCCTGAAAAATAGTCGTTTTTTCAGCAGAAATTTTTATTTATATTTTGTATCTGTTATATCTTATAGTAGAGAAATTTGAATATAAAAAGTTGACAAAATCATTAATTTTCTCTCTAACTTGATTTATTTTGTGTGACTAGAGTCCTAGGTTCAATCGTTGGTTTACAGTTTTCTTTATTTTCATAGGATATGGAAGGAACAGAAGATCTTAATAGATTGCCATAGCCCTGTTCACAATTGCACAGAGTTGTATCAAATGAGATTCAAAGTAAAAACTGGCTCATAAATATACAAGATGTGACATACATCTGTGAGGATTAGTTTAATGATAAATTATTGATAAAGTTATTTATAAATTTAATTAGAAACCGTCAACCAAAACAGTCAACAGGTGTTGTTAATTTAAAGAGGGGTTGGGAAAACACAGACACAGTTCGGTGCGAACAGTCACTGGACAGCATGTAAAATGCTGCACGGAGAGGGGTTGGGAAAACACAGACACAGTTTGGTGCGAACCGTCATTGAATAATATGTAAAATGCTGGAATGAAAATTCACCGGTTCGTCTAGATCAAGACTTATTGAGCTCCTCGTACAAGTCCCAAATGCAACTCTCCATTCGACCATCACTTCCCCTTTTTATCAGCCAGAACAGCGGGGGAAAGACCCGTATGTGGCAAGATGAAGCGTCAGTATCCCGGATGTACTGTGAAAGCTTTTCATTTAAAAGAGCTATTACAAGCACATCCTGGTACTTCAACGATTCGTTTCGATCGTTGAAGTGGCAAGTCCTCGCCACTTTCTTCAGTTTTCAAGTTGGTCTGACTGGCTGGCTATTTATGTATCACACTTACAGGCTGCACCAATAGAGCTACATGGTTGAAAATTTAAACATTTACTCCTTATTATGTTATGGATGTTTTTTAGTGATCACTTCCAACAAAAGATGAGAGAACTATCTTATTCATTGATGACTCCTTTTTCCAATTCTTAATTGATTACCAACATGACAGTTTCTATTGAGTGACTAACCAGACCTTGTTTTTTTTGTTTTAAATGGACAAAACATTTCAAATGTCACAAGTAAATATATGAAAAAAGAGGACAGTTCTCCTGATTGTCCACTTGAATATGAAATGAAAAAAGACTTCAATTTTGCCAGTGACATTTCAAATCTGACGGATTTTTTTCAATTCGGGAGGAAAATAGTTTATTTACACTCAAAATCAAAAACTCCATTTTTATTTACATACAAAACAGGTCTGGTTAGTCACTCAATAGAAACCATCATGTGACCAATGTCTTTTGGCAACATGTTGTGTTGGGGGTGATCAATTAAAAAATTGGGAAAAGCGGTTGATCAATGAATAAGTTACCTCTCTCGACTTTTTTCGGGCAGTGATCACTAAAAAAAGTCTGAATTTTCCAAAAAAACAAGCAAACACAAATTAAGGGATCAATTTAGCATAAACCTACATTGTAAATTGAATCCCCCACTAAAAACCTGTTATGGGATTTTAAAAAAACAAAAAAACGTTTTTCTAGACATAATAAGGAGTAAATGTTTAAAATTTCTACCCTCTAGCTCCATTGGTATGGGCTGCACACATGATACATACATAGCCAGACAACCAGCTGGACCAACTCAAAAACTTGCCTTTTGTTGGGCAGTGATCACTAAAAAGTCTGAATTTTCAAAAAAACAAACGTGAACACTGCCGGACACAAATTAAGGGATCAATTTAATAGAGACTTACATTGTAAATTGAACCCCCACTAAAAATCTATTTGGGGGCGGGGGGGTTGACATAATAAGGAGTAAACTCAGTACTCTAGCTCCATTGGTGTGGCCTGATACGTACATAGCCAGACCAATTTAAAAACTGAAGAAACATACAGTATCTCCCATAAATAAGTACCCCCCTACCACTTTTTATTATTTCTAGTGGAACATTATACAATGAAAACGGATATTATCAGGTATAATTTATAACCAAACTCTACAGCATTGAAACTCCAAAAATATTTTTTCGTGGTGGTGTGCTCCTCTTTGTATGGCAACATATTCATATTTTTGGCAACAGAGTTTCAATGCTGGAGAGTTTGGTCATAAATAATACCTGATAATATCTATTTTGATTGTGTAATGTTCTGCTAAAAATAATAAAATCCTGCTATATTTGGTTTAGAAGAAAATTTAAATGTATATAAAATAGTGGTAGGGTTGTATTTATGGGCGATACTGTATGTTGACAGTTTTGGTTGACAGTTTCTAATAATGAATATCAATATTAGAGAATGGAAAAAATCAACTGTTAACTTCAAATGATTTTGTTGAAGGTTTTGTGAAATTCTTTCCAATTGTTTTATAGAATCTGATTTCACTCGTTTCTTTTTCAAATGAACTTTTCCAATTTGCAAACATAAGAAACTAAAGTTTTAAATCAATTTCAATAAAATATGCAAATGACTTTTATGAGGTTAAAAAGTGTAAAACGCAATAAAATGTTTGAATTTGGAAATTGAAAATAATCTCCCAAAATTCTAAAATAACATCAGAAAGACAGATGAAAAATCTTTAACCAATTCTAATGTTTCAAACAAATACAAATAGGGTTTTGATTCTGGTTTTTAGTCACTCAATAGAAACCGTCACGTGACCAATGTCTTTTGGCAGCATGTCATGTTGAGGGAGATCAATTAAGAAATTGGAAAAAGGGGTTGTTAAGTAAGTATCATGAATTATTCCCCTTAGGCAGAAGAGTTCTTATCCACTTCCGCTAAGGGGCACTGTTTTACATTCTGGTCAACGAGCAGCCATATTGGCATTGTGTTATTAGTATATCAGAGATTGAGAACACGCGTGTGTGTATTGTGACCGTGGTCATTTTATGAATAAAGCACCTGTGAGTATATCTTCTGTTTGCATTTTTAATCTGTTAATATCTGTCATTAAACCAACCTTACAGGGGTGATCAATGCATAAGTTACTTCTCTCACCTTTTGTCGGGCAGTAATCACTAAAAATGTCTGAATTTTCAAAAAAAACTTGTTTGAACACAAACTAAGGGATCAATTTAGCATAGACTTATATTGTGAATTGAACACACCACTAAAAACCTATTTAGGAGTGAATTTTCAAAAAACATATCAACATTTTAAATCAATCTTTATTGTTATTATTGGATGAAGTAATTGTAACACATTATTTTTTATTAAATTTGACTAGTTTTTACCTTCATCTTAATTTCAGTGGGTTTTTTTATACAACTTTCAATTTGAGCCGCTGTTTCTACAGCAACAAATAACAGAATAATTTTAATTAAAAAAATGTTTTAAATGTTTAAATTTTCAGCCATGTAGCTTCATTGGTGCGGCCTGTATGCGTTATACATACATAGCCAGCCAGCCAGCCAGCCAGCCAGCCAGCCAGAGCAACTAAAAAACTGAAGAAACCTACGTTGACAGATTTGATGACAGATTTGGTTGACGGTTCCTAATAAGTTGCCTCTTTGTCAACCCTTTAGTGCAGCAGATCTATTATGATAGATAAGTCAAATAGTATTTAAGCCACAAATGTTCATTCTTGAATTATCAATACCCAACCACACTTAGGTTTTACCTACTCCACAATAGAATAATTATATGGTCCTTGGTCCCGTAACACAGTACAGAGTGTTTGGTCCATTGTAACATGTTGTTGGGGTACCCATTTTCACAGGTGTGTCTTGGGCAAGATAGCCTGATGGAGCCCATCCTTAGTCCAGTGGTAGAATGCTCACCTCTGGTTCAGTGGGTCTTGGGTTCAATCCATGGCTGAGACATACCAAAGACTTGGTAATGCCTCTCTGCTAAGTTCTCAGCATAAAGAGTAGGACTGATTTTTTTGTTTGTTCAGTTTTGTTTAACAGCACATCAACCCTTGGTGGGTCATTTAGTGCCGAATTCAGTAGGGAGGAGGGGGGATCCCATGTCCCCGTGACTAGAGACTTGAGGGGGGACAATCCCAAATCCCTGTCACTGAGATAAATGCCACGAGTACCAGGATAAAGGTGGAGGGGAAGGGTGGAAATCCCAAAAGCATGCTAATGGTGATCGCCTCTCGACCAGCTGGCCAAGATATCCTGTGCAACTTGTCCCAGGACGATACTCGAGCATGCCACAAGAACCCCTGAAAGGCTGTGGTTCTGTGAACTTCAAGGCCAAGGCGGTTTCCAAGCAGAGATATTCCACTTGGATCCTAGCCACAGCCAAGATATCCTGCACAACTTCACCCAAGACGATACCCGAGCATGCCACAAGGACCCCCGAAGGGCCACGGTTCTCTGAACTTCAAGGCCATGGCGGTTTCGGAGAACAGATACTACACTTTGATCTTAGCCAAAAGGCTACAAAGCGATTTGGCTGGAGGCTTTCCAGGTCGGACTGAGGAAGCCTGGAGAGGGATTCTATGGTAGCAAAGGGTTAACAGCATTTCAAGCCAAAAAGATGCATTCACAAGATATAGTTTCAAAGACAAAAACGTGAAACAGGTCTTTAATGGTCCTATTTAACCAGATTACGAAACCGTCAACCAAAACTGTCAAAATAGGTTTCTTCAGTTTTTGAGTTGATCCGGCTGGCTAGCTGGATATGTATGTATCGCACATACAGGCAGAACCAATGGAGCTAGAGGGTTGAAAATTTCAACATTTACCACTCATTATGCCTAGAAAAACGTTTTGGGGGGCTTTGTGAAAACTCCCCCCTAAATAGGTTTTTAGTGGGGGTTCAATTTGCAATGTAAGTTTATGCTAAATTGGTCACTGTTTGTGTCTGCTTGTTTTTTTGAAAATTCACACCTTTTTTAGTGATCACAGCACAACAAAAGGGGAGAGAAGTATCTTATTCATTGATCACCTCTTTTTCCAACTTTTTATCCACCACAGCATATATGGGTGGCAGTGATTTGCTATTTCCCTCGAATGCTGGTTTACAATATTTTGAATGTGAAATAACAGAGTATAGAGCAGTATGAAAAAAAATTCTTCGCTGTTGTGTTAGGATTCTGGTTTCCAGATTTTTATGCTTTGGCAGCAGGAAATGCATTTGGATAGAACAACAAATATTCTGTAAAACCCAACATAAATAAATCATCGACTTTCATACACGAAATCTCAACAGAACTAAAAAGCACTCGGAGAGAGCATACATCTGCCAAAATTAGGAAGCACTTAGAGAGATGCATACTTCAGCCAATGCCATACACTAACTAAAAACTGAATGAAACTAAAATATTAAAGAGAGAATTTAAATGTGCAAATATTGAGTTACTTCCATCGAAATTTAAATCTAGCCTTTTCACCAACTGTTCATTTTTAACCTCTTTTCCTGTAGAATAATAAAAAATATCAATCAAAAACAAATTCCTATATCTGCCCCAAAATTTAATCACTCTTCCACGAAATTTCATTGAAATTAATTGGAGATTTTGGAGATATCATGTGTGTTAAGTATCATGAGGAAATCCCCATAGGCAGAAGACTTCCACTAGGGGGCGCTGTTTTACGTTCTGGTCAACAAGCAGCCATTATTGCGTTGTGTTATTGGTAGATGAGAGAGCTCCAGGACACATGTGTGTGGTTGACCACGGTCATTATATGAATAAAGGATCTCTGTAAGTACTTCATCTGTTTGCATTTTTAATCTGTTAATATCTGTCATTAAACCAAGCTTACAATGTGGACAGACAGACGGACACAAGTGAATATATATACCAGTGCCAGATTAACTATGTAGCAAAAGTAGCATATGCTATGGGCCCTGCATTTTCAGGGGCCCGCACTAAATGCATGCAAGCTATCAATTCTGATTAAGTGTTTCAGCACTTGCTCTATTACTATAGTACTATACTGCCTTCAACTTTCATGACCGAATGGGTGTTTAAGGTTAACAGTGTCCCTTCCCTTTTGACCCCTTAAAGGGAGAAAAGTTTCCCTTCAGTTTTGACCCTTTAAAGAATTATATATAAACATTTGGTATAAAATAAGGAATATCATCACCATCAATAAAATATAAAATAAAGAGATATCATCATCATCATCATCAGCCTTTTAACGTCCAACGTTGGATATAGACCTTCCCCTTGCCAGACTTCTCGGTCGTGGGCCAATATCTTCTGAACTTGTCTAAATCATCATGCCATCTTATTTTCTGCCATCCACAATTCCGCATATGAACTCTGGGAGGTCCACGTTGGGAGTCGTGAGTCATGATGTCCAGCAGTTGTCTGATATTCTTGCAACATGGCCTGCCCATTGCCATTTGAGTTTTCTAATGGATTCTATAACATCTCTACCTCATGTTTGCTCTCTAATATAATGTGCTGTCTTGTGATCTCTCCATGTAATGTTAAGCTTGATCCTCTCCTGTGCATGTTGCATGGTTCTCAGTTTGAGGGTCAATCTTTTGGTTAGGTTCCACGTTTCAGCTCCGTAGGTGACTATCGGAAGGATGCATTGGTTATAGACCCTCCTTTTCAAAACTAATGGAATATTCTTGTTCTTGAAGGTCGAACTTGCTCTGCCAAAAGCTTGCCGACCCAGGTTGATTCTTTGTTTGATTTCTTTTTCTTTTGACGATTTCACAGAGATTCGTTCCATTTAGTGGGTTCGAATGAATTAGTCATTAGTTTTGGAATGTGCATGTTTAGTATTTCTCTTTAACCCCCCCCCCGCCCCCTTATCTGACACACAGTATTCATTTTGTTTTCTAACTACTCACAGATAAGAACTATTGGTTTAGGCAAGTGAATCCCCTGAACTTCATTCTGTAAATACCAAAACCTTGTTAGTCATTCCATTCACCTATTTTTGGTTAGAGAACTAAATTTAGATTTTAACGTCATTAAGATTAGCAGGTGTCAATGTGACTGTGTACTACAGACATGCCCGTCGCCAGGTTACAGCGAGTAAGGGGGGGAGGTGCATCCGTTAAGTCCGGGGGGGGTGAGTAGAAGTGCTCAGTGTTGCTAAAAAAGCACTAAAAAAGCACGCCTGCACTAATTTAGTGCTTTTTTGCTCTGCCAAAACAAAAAATTGCCAAGCGTATGATGAAAGAAGTTGAAGCACAAAAATTGAATATGATTTTACATCATCTCAAAAGTGAGAAAAACAGGTCTGGCTAGTCACTCAATAGAAACCGTCATGTGACCAATGTCTTTTGGCAGCATGTTGTGTTGGGAGTGATCAGTTAAAAAATGGAAAAAGAGTTTATCAACGAATAAGTCACTTCGTTGTTTGGCGGTGATCACTAAAAAAGTCCAAATTTTCAAAAAACAAGCATGAACACTGCTAGACACAAATTAAAGGACCAATTTAGCATAAACTTACATTGTAATTTGAACCTCCCACTAAAAACCTATTTTGGGGGGAATTTTGAAAAAACAAAAAAACAGGTTTTCTAGACATAATAAGGAGTAAAAGTTTAAATGTTCAGCCCTCTATCTTCACTGGCACTACCTGTATGCATGACACATACAAAAAGCCAGCCAGACCAACTTGAAAACTGAAGAAACCTATGTTGACAGTTTTGGTTGACGGTTTCTAATTAATCACTGCTACCCACAACACTGATCTATTGCTGGGTTAGGGTTATTCATGTGTTCTGGCATTTATATGTATCTATCTATGTATCCAGACTTTGCCCAGCGCAAACTGTTCAGAGTAGAAACTTGAAATTTTGCACACACACTCTCCTCAATGAGTAGGGAAATAGATTTTTAGTGGGTGATTCAATTTACAATGTAAGTTTATGCCAA
>VCCN01003796.1:665476-677035 GCA_006491835.1 Architeuthis dux | reverse complement strand
TTAGAGTGAAATGACAATTCAGAAGACCTTGTTGTGTACAAACGAAATTTCTTAGTATGTTATTACATTACCTAAGAGACAGACACCAATAGACATATTAAACCCTTGAAAAATAAACACTCCCCTTCCAAAACATATCATCTGAATCTCTACTATTTAAAACACTTAATATAATTTAAATTTTTTAATTTAATTATTAATCACTAAACCCACCCACAACCAGGCAATTTCTGGTATCTCCATCACAAGGTCATCTGAATTGTCATTTCACTCTTATATATATATATAGTCTGTGGAAACTTTGATTTCTCGTATCTGTTCATTTCTCGTAACCGTCTACACATCTCTAAATACACCCCATAGTGTATGACAAATCTCCCGTTCTGCCTTCCCCATTCCGAAAAAAACCCACCGCCACCCCGCCTATAATATACCTTTCTCGATCCCCCCTCACCAATGCACTGTCCATATATGTATGTACGTAGAGGGAAAAAAAAAAAAATATATAATTTTTGTTTTGTTACATTTCGAATTAACTACTATTTCTGTAGATGTTATATCATAATTAGCTAATGTAGATCACACTTATTATAGGGGACTAGAAAGGGAAGAAAAAGAAAAAGAAAAAAAAAACTATAATTTTTGTTTTATGTGTGTGTGTGGGTGGGTGATTGTGTATGAGAGGTTAAAATCGGGTCTAGCCCACTACAGTAATCAAAGTGTTAATGTAAAGGAAAAAAAAGATTTTTAGTCCATTGCATACTCAGGGCCTCCTAAATCAAGTCTGGGGCTCTGGGGCCCTGAGGCCTGTGCCTCAAGGGCCTCATAGTTAATCCGGCCCTCCATATACAGTACATCTAATTATCAACTCCCAACCGGATATTTCACCTTCTTCAAAACCAAAATTGTCAAGAAGAGTAGAATCAATGAGGAACAAAAACATTCCTGCAGTCAAGAATGGAAAAAGCTGTCAAAAGCTTTTAAGGAACACAGAGACTGAAGCCTCCATATAATTATCTTGTTAACACCTTAATCTCAAGGAACTGCCAACAAGCTGTGGCAATGTAGGTTATTTGCCACAAGTTGTTAAAATGAAAGAATAACTTGCATATCTGAATCTTACAGCAGGTATGCAGAGAGAACCGTTTCAGAAATTGAAAAACAGGAAAATAGAAACAAATATGGAGGGAAAGATTTAGGCTGCTAACTGCTAAAGGCTTAACATCCTTTGTTTTTTTATTCTTCATCCTATTACCTTATTTATGTTCCATTCTCAAAAACAGTTTCTGCATTTGGTCGACGCTTGCTTTGAACTATATCATAAATATCTTTTGTTTTATGAATCAATCTGTATTATAATTGGATGAAGTATTGTAAGACACCACTTTTTATTAAATTTGACTAGTTTTTTTACATTCATCCTAATTTTAGTTGTTTTTATACAAGGTCTCATATGTAAAACAATATAAATATGGCGCAGAGAGTCGGTTGTAGGTAGTGAGTTTATAAGTCTAAATCAGCTTCTGTTAATCCATGAAGTCTTTGTGGCCAACTGGTAAAAGCAGCTAGGCATAAACTAGTCTCCCTCTTGCAATGAGGGTGTGAGTTCAATTCTCACCGAAGGCTTACTCTTTATTTCTGATTGCACTGTTATTTATTGCCATAGAAACAGTGGCCCAAATTAATAAGTTGTACTAAAATTAGGATGAAGGTAAAAACTAGTCAAATTTAATAAAAAGTGGTGTGTTATAATACTTCATCCAATAATAATAAGGATTGATTTAATAAGTTGTATAAAAGCAACTAAAAATTAGGTTGAAGGTAAAAACTAGTCAAATTTGATAACAAATGGTGTTTTGTTTTCTTTTAATGTTTATAGTTAATGGACATTAATGGGGAATTACTATAGAAAAAATGTTGGCAAAAATAGAATGTTATAATCTAAGACACATAAACCATTTTCAAGACAGGTCCAGTTAGTCACTCAATAGAAACTGTAATGTAACCAACATCTTTTGGGGGTGATCAATTAAAAAATTGGAAAAAGGTGTGATCAATGAATAAGTTACTTCTCTCACTTTGGGCAGTGATCACTAAACAACTTTGAATATTAAAAAAAACAAGTGTGAACGCTGCCGGACACAAACTAAGGGATCAATTTAGCATAAACTTACATTGTAAACTGAACCCCTCACTAAAAACCTATTTCGGGAGGGAATTTTCAAAAAACAAAAAACAAATTTTTCCTAGTGAATAAGGAGTAAATGTTTCAATTTTCAGCCCTCTAGCTCCATAGTTGTGGCCTGTACACTTGTCATATACACAGCCAACCAGACCAAATTAAAAGTTTGAATTTTCAAAAAATAAGAGTGAATGCTGCTGGACATAAACCAGGGATCAATTTAGCATAGACTTGCATTGCAAATTGAACCACCCACTTTAAACCTATTTAGGGGTGAATTTTCAAAAAACAAAAAAACGTTTTTCTAGACATAATAAAGAGCAAATGTTCAAATTTTCAGCCCTCTAGCTCCATTGGTGCAGTCTTTACACATGATACATACATAGCCAGCCAGACCAAATTAAAAACTGAAGAAACCTATGTTGACAGTTTTAGTGACAGTTTTGGTTGACGGTTTCTAATAGCCCTGAATCAAATATGGCTACTAATTACAAGTAGGGAAAGCATGTTAAATCAGGGCTTTGCAAACCTTTTTCATTTGTGACTTTTTATGAGACAAATCTTTTCGTGACCCCCTCACTCATTGCTAAAAAAGCAATAGGTACTAAGACTGCATAATTATTTTTTATTCGTAATCTGACAGTAACTAAACATAGAAACAAATAAAGACCAAAAAAATGGATCAGGCCCATAGCTATATGAGCCAGGCATCTGCCCCCCCCCCCCCATTCGGGCAAAATCAGGTAAAATTTCCCACCTCTGCCCACCTTAACTCTTTATAGGGCAACCCTAAACAAGTTTTTGTATGTTAAACTAGACCTAATTACAAGATATTTTCAGTTGCAAGTTTTCTGAAATTTTGTTGTTTATGGGGGTAAACCCCCTCTGACGAAGTGATCATATATGGTGCCTCACCCAAAAAGTGACCAAAGAT
Organism: Architeuthis dux; assembly: GCA_006491835.1. Lineage (NCBI taxonomy): Eukaryota > Metazoa > Mollusca > Cephalopoda > Oegopsida > Architeuthidae > Architeuthis > Architeuthis dux. The sequence goes on along the minus strand of VCCN01003796.1, from coordinate 673,919 downwards.
GGAAAATATAAACAAATTAAAAATTAAAGTAGAAAGTTAAATAAAACCTAGAATTAAAGAATAACATTTAATATAATGAATAGATACAAACAAATTGATAATGACAAAAAAAATAACACCTCCAGATTTTAAAATGTTACTGTGTGGGGCCAAAACCGGCTAATTTAATGGGGTGTGGTATGCCCCAAAACAGTTTCTGCCTTTGTCCAAGCACTAGTGTACTTTGCAAAGCTTGCAGACCACATTGGTGCAGATTATGTTGTCTTTGTGGCTACAATATTTGCATGTGGCTGACAGGTCCTCAGGTGGTTATATATAGTCACTTGTCCCATAAAGGTTTGATCAAAGAGTTCCCATATGCTCATAATCAGGCTTTCTCACCAAGGGCAAAGGGCTATATCTTTTTGCCCCTCCACCCCCAGAAAAGTGGCAGTGGAGGTCCATGATTACAGCAGCATTTTGTCATTGCTTCCTATGAAATTGATAACATAAATAATCTTATTCAGGATTAAAAATCAAAATTGGTTTTCTCAAAGATTAAATATGACATTGATGGAGAAATCACAAGACAGCACAGTATATTAGAGAAAAAATAGGAGTCATCATAGAATCCATTAGAAAACTCAAATGGCAATGGGCAGGCCACATTGCAAGAATATCAGACAACCATTGCACATTAATATGTTGAATCTGTGTACTCCACCAGTCTAGTACAAGACAGGCAGCTGCGGATAGATATATTTGTTCTTCGGGTTTGCCCTTATATATGCCCTGTGACCTCTTTTGGTGGAAGTGACATCAGCTGTGGTGTGCCTCTCTCTAGTCACACCACCGGACCAAATAAGCTACAATACCATAATCTTTACACATTAGCTCTAAACATCCAATTATCACTTTCCTGGAGCCCAACGTGGGGCTTGAACCCACAACCCCGAGATTAAGAGTCTTGTGCACTACCGACTGAGCTAGCCGGGCATCAAAGGACATATCTGGACGTGTCTATGTGCTCACCCAGTTCAATTCACCAACAAGAGACTTTTCAATTCTTCCTCAGTTACTTCATCGCTTTGTTTTCTTCCAGTTGTGTTTACATAGACAGTCTGGAAACTGTAATCTAATTGGTTAACTTCAATACAACCTTCTTCGGCTCAATATTTAAACCAATATATTTAAAAGTTTCAGTACTGTACCAGTTTCAGTACCAGCTCTTTTACATTGACCAAGGGAAAATCTGATTTCACTTCCCCTTATTTTCTTTACTACTGTTCGCTCTGTGTATATGCTCAACTTGTGCTGCTTTTGTTGCTCTGCTTAGTTCACAAACATCAAAAGACACACCTGGACGTGTCTGTGTGCTGCTCACCCAGTTCAATTCACCAACAAGTGACTGCAAACTCTTCAATATTTCCTCAGTAACGTCATTGCTTCATTTTCTTCCAGTTGTGTTTATAGTTTCTGGACTGTCTATGTAATCTAATTGGTTAACTTCAATACAACCTTTCTTTTGCGCAATATTCAAACCAATATATTTAAAAGCTCCTGTGAGTACCAATTACCAATTACGACTCACAACCCAGATCCCCAAAGATCATATGTGGAATTGCGGCCAGCAGAAAATAAGATGTAGTGACAATTTGGACAGCTTCAGGAGATATTGGTGCCACGACGCCCGTGATAGAGAGATCAGGCAAATCTTTTGGAAGGTCTATGTCCAACGACAGACGTTAAAAGGCTGAGGATGATAAATCAAGATTTAAGGTGAACAAGAAAGAGCAATGGAAGAAAGAACGATGATCATATCTACCTACAGACAAATAAACTAAAGACAGGTGAGAAAATAAAATAAAAAATTTTAAAAAGACAGGTCTGGTTAGTCACTCAATAGAAACCGTCATTTAACGAATGTCTTTTGGCCGCGTTGGGGGTGATCAATTAAAAATTTGGAAAAAGGGGTGATCAATGAATAAATTACTTCTCTCACTTTTTGTTGGGTAGTGATCACTAAGAAAGTCCACATTTTCTAAAAAAAAAACTTGAACACTGCCAGGCACAAACTAAGGGACCAATTTAGCAGAAACTTACATTGTAAACTGAAAACCCCCCACCACCGCCACTAAAAACCTATTGGTGAGGTGATTTTGAAAAAACAAAGAAACTGTTTTTTTCTAGACATAAGGAATAAATGTTTAAATTTTCAGCCCTCTAGCTCCATTAGTGCTGCCTGTACGTGAGATAGATAGCCAGCCAGCCAGACCCACTGCAAAACTGAAGAAACCTATGTTGATGTAGACATGTAGTTGGATGAAAAAGACCCTAAATTTAGCATCATTTCACAATTATCTTCTGCTTTCCTTTAAATACAACAAATTGAAGATTAATATATCTTTTTCCATAATCCCTTTTCAAAAGTGTTAAAGAAATAATAATAGGCTTAATGTAAAACTAGCAAAAACTGGAAAGATTAAAATCTTTAAAGAATAATATATATTCAAAGTTTTCACCATTGTAAAAAAAGAAATAAATATATAAGATTGTAGGTGGAATTGTGAATTAAGTGATTTTTCTCACTGGACATAAGTTATTCCCCAAATTCCTACACTACAATAAATTAAATAACCCCTATTTGTATAATTGTGTCTATGGTAAAATCAGTTTCACTTAACGCTGTTTCAGTTAAAGTTGTGGTTTTCAGGAAGCTAACCACAATGTTAATCAGGGAGTTCCTGTAGATCTTTTTAGATTACTAATGTTTTAATTAAATGTGCCATTTTCACTGAGATTCAACTGGCTAACTCTCATTCTCCCGCTCTCCTTACATAGAAGGAAAAGAAAGCCAAGAACAAGCAGATGTCCCCACCATAGGACATCAATCATTCTCTATTCTTTCTTACTATAGAGGAAGCCATTTTTTATAACCATGGATAATGTTATCAGATAGTTATTCATCACTGCTACCTACAACACTGGTTTATTGCTTGGTTTAGGTTATTCATGTGTTCTAACATTTATATCTATCCAGGTATCCAGACTTCACCCAGCACTAACCATTCATAGTAGAAACTTGAAATTTTGAACACACACTCCCCTCAATGAACAGGAAAAATGCTTTTCTTTGTTTTTTCAAAAATTCCCTCCCTAAATAGGTTTTTAGAGATGGGTTCAATATGCAATGTAAATTTATGCTAAATTGGTCACTAGTTTGTGCCTTCTTGTTTTTTGAAAATTCAGACCTTTTTTTACTGATCACAGCCCAACAAAAGGCAAGAGAAGTAACTTATTCATTGATAACCCCTTTTCCCAACTTTTTAATTGATCACCCCCAACCCAGCATATATTGGTGGCAGTGATTTATGATTTCCCTTGGAATGCTAGCTGTTATCAAATTCAGTCAGTCCCAAACTAATTACTTCTAATTATAACATTAGAGGTAGGCGCAGTAAAAATAAATTATTAGATATATTAAAAGTGAATGTAGTGTCCTGTTTGTAAAGGTCGCTTGTTTGAAAATAAACTGACTACACCAAACTGTTCAATGCTGTTTGTCAGGATCACAAACAAACAAAACTACACAAAACTGCTGTTTTAATTAAATGTGCCTTTTTCCTTAGTTTTTCACTTGTGCCCTTTTTACCAGTGCCATTTTCACTGAGATTTGACTGAATAACTCTCATTCTCCAGCTCCCGTTATATAGAAACAAAAAAAAGCAACCAATAAGCAGATGTAAAATATTGTAGGGGGAATTCCTACACTACAATAAATTAAATAATCTTTATTTATATAATTGTGTTTATGGTAAGATAGGATTCACTTAATGTTGTTTCAGTTAAAGTCGTGGTTTTCAGGAAACTAACCACAACGTTAATGGGGGGAGTTCTTTTTTTAGATTGCTAATGTTTTAATTAAATGTGCCGTTTTTTTTCTAGTATTTCACTTGTGCCATTTTCACCGAGATTCGACTGACTAACTCTCTTTCTCCAGCTCTCCTTACATAGAAACAAAAGAAAGCCACCAACAAGCAGATGCTGCCACCACAGGATGATATGAGATAAAGGATGCAGTGACACTACAGCATTCCATGGATGTACGCAGAGTAGGGAAGTCATTCTCTCTCTCCCCCTCTTTTGTAGCAACTAGGCTCTTCTTCTCTTGATGAACAATCTCCCTCTGTGTTGGGCTTTATAATCTGCTGTGTATTCTCTGAGTGAGACGTCTTACCCCGTCTACCCTATGTCTCATCAATGTAACCACTACATCATTATTATCCTTATTTTTCTTTCTTTACCCTCTGCAGCTTCCACCCAGCCGCATCTTTCCCCGGACCGACTGACATGCAAACCATCGACTCCGCCTTATCCAGTTGCTTGTTCCCTAACCCCCCAGCCCCCCTTGAACGCAACATCCATCCGTGGAACTTAAGCCTCTTTTCTCCTCCTTCCTCCTCCTCCTCTCCCATCCTGACGAGTGAAACTGATGCTGTCACCACTGCACCGCCAGTGCACCAGAACCCAACTTTCTGTTTTTGTTCAGCAGGGGATGGAGCCGCAACTGCCAGAGATGAGGTTTCCACTGGAACTTTTCCCGCCCTTCATCTTTTTTTTCATTCCATCTCTCCCTTTAACGTCACTATCTTTCTAAATAGCTCATCTCTCTCGTTAATCATTCCAGACTCTTTCTTAGAGACAGAGGAAGCCATTTATTATCATAACGGATAATGTTATCAAATGATTATTGTTATCAAAATTAGTCAGCCCCCAAACAATTTATTTAAAATTAATTAAAAATTATTTGCTTACTATAATCAAATATTACTTAAAAAAGCAACAATCCCAAGTTAGAAATCCTGATGACAATACAGAGGAAGCCATTTATTATAATCACGGATTATGTTATCAAATGATTATTGTTATCAAAATTAGTCAGCCCCCAAACAATTTATTTAAAATCAATTAAAAATTATATCTAAACGTTTATATTAATCATATTATTTTTTTATAATGCAAAGTTGTTTATAAAAATGAATTTAATAACATAACAATGAATTTATAACAATCAATGTAAATTGTTCCAATTTTTATATCCTTTGCATAATGTTATCAGCCAGTTATTGTTATCTAAAAGACCCTGTCCCAAAGTGATCACAATAAGAGGCTTCCTTTGTATTTGACTTGATTGTGAATGATATTCATACTTGTCTTGGGAAAACTCTTTTTTCCTTATAATCCTCATTGTTTCTATTACATGATTTTCAAAAATACAATGACACATAGGAATACAATGACACATAGGAATACAATTAAAGAATTATACAATATAAACAGCTTCCTCTGTAATTACTGTCTTTCTCTAGCCATCCCGTTAGCTTTTTTATTGACTGTATAATTTTCTTTCAAGTATACACACATGCACACATGAGGGTATTTCCATTTTAAAAAATATTTTGCAAAAAGCCACATCCCTATATGGAACAAGTGTATGTACACTAAAAACAAACACTTTTGCGGTTGGATTCAGTCGTGTAGCTAAAGTTAGCTAGAGATTTGGTGGCCCATGGGGCTTGGCTCCTTGGGGGGTCCCTCCAACATTTAGCGAGATTAGATGAAAAAGGAAAATTTGCAATAGACATACACTATCACTCAATTGGTGAAAAACAACCCCAAAGGCTGAATTATTATTTAGACAGTTTATGTATGTACAAATATATCCTTGTTATTGTATGTCAGTAGAAATGCAGTAGGTGAACTATAATATATAAAGATATTGGGGGCCTCTCCATTGGGAGCCCGAGGTGTGTTTTCAAATAGTAACCCCTCCCCACCTTAGTTACGCCTCGGTCTTTCAAGCATCTCCATCTTTCTACCATATTTCTCTCCATGCAGGGATGTATCTGGAGATTTGGGGGCCCTGGGGGCTTGGCTCCTTGAGGGCCCCACTCCAACATTTAATGAGATTTGTTATTGTATAATGTAAGTAAAAATGCTGTAGGTGAACTACTATCCATAAAACTTTTGGGGGCTCCCCTTGATTTGGGACCCGGGGGCGATTCGCTGCACCCCCTCCCTCAGATGCCCCTGTCTCTATGACATCTCACAGTCTCTTTCTTTGGTATCTTCCTTACTCTCAAGGATATCTATATTTATCATTTTCATCTCCAATATATTTTTCTTTTTAGACATACACACATCCACATTTCCTTTTTGAAGAATAGTTTGCAAAAAGCCAAATCCCTAAATGGAATAAGTGTACGTACACCAAGAACAGGCATTTGTTGACTCAGGCTTTTCTTATTAGTGTGCATCCATGTGCATAAAGAAGAAAAATGGATTATGGATTAAAAAATGCATTGTTAATCCTGAGATTTTCTTTTAATTTTTTAATAAATGGAAGAGCTGTTTGTTTTTAGTACAGTTTTATTAACGGATTCCTTTAATTTCTAAAAATGTTTCTCTTTTAGCTGGCCTAATATTCTAGATATGCACAGGTGCCTAATGAATGGGGGGTTCCCCCGCCCCTCCAAAAAGCCCTGTTGGCAAATTTGTTTCAGTGTTGCCGAATTAGCTTATTTTTTTTCAATTTAGCAGATAAAAATATATATACGATAGCCAATTAAATCTGGTAAGTTTAATAAAAGTTCAATTTTTATCAATTATTTGTTCTGTTTTCTCGTATATGTTTAAAAATTGCCCCAAAACGCCAATAGTGCACAATAAATCCATCGATCTATCTTTCTCATTCCAAAAAACATCTGCGACCCCTGCGTGCAATATACCAGCCCCGATCCACCCCTCATCAATGCACTGTCTATATATATGTACGTAAAAAAAGAGAAAAACTTTTGGTTTGTTCATTTCAAATTAACTACTATTTCTGTAAATGTTATATTATAATTAGCTAATATAGATCACACTTAATATAGGGGATCATCAGCTGCCTTTCCATGGACCTGTTTCAGGGAATTTATATATATAGGAGAATCTGTGGCACAGTGGATCAGAACAAATTAATTGTAGGTAAAAGCTAATTTTATTGATATATTTGGGTAAAAAAAAAAGAAAGATCAACTCTGTTGGCTGTGAAATAGGTTATATAAAGATAAGAAAGTAATATCTCTCTAAGTTAGCAGCTGGCAAGCATTCATTTTTTTGTTTTCCTGATCCACTGTGCCCCAGCCTTAGTACACAGTGAATCATCATAACATTGAATGATTCAAAGAAGTCCCAGAGTGAAACCAACTACACATGTTATTAAAGTATTATGGACTATGTTGCAAAAAGTGATCATGAAAATCTCTCAAACATTCATTTGCAAAAGTTAGGCCCTCTAAAAGAAGCCTTTAACACAAAATCACAGAAAAGAAATTTAAGAAAAGAAAAAAGAATGATACAAAAAGTAAAGATTTAAATGCTCTTTTAGTTTCCTATCAAACTATATGAAATGAATTGATAGGATCAATTTTAATTAAAAGAAGTGATCCACTGTGCCCCACACATACCATTGAGAAAGTTAACCTTACATCTCTCTAAAGAGCAAGCACAGTGATTGCAGTTTGGACAGGAAATAATTCAAATACAATCTTAATTTCACCTTATATAGCACAATTAGAACATTCTGGATAGTTGTGGCTCTATAATGAAAGTAAAAGTACCTCTGAATATTACTTTTGGCTTAAAATTAGGTCCCTTAGCATGCACACTGTACAGCACTGCTTAAACAGGCAAGATTTACTTCAGCATTCTTCAGGTGTAAAAACTGAGTGTGATGGGGTAAACAGAAGTTTTGTTTTGAAAGCGGGTAACCCTTATAACGCTAGGCCTGGGTGTTTCTGTGTCTTTGTCTTGTTGGGTTTATGTCTGTTGAAACTGGTGAACAACTGTGTTCACATCATCCCCTGTAAATGTGGTATAATCTATATGGGAGAAATGGGCTGCCCCCTCAAATTCAGACTTGAAGAACACAAAAAAGCCATAATCAAGATAGACAAATCGCCTATGGCCGACCACATCTGGAGAGAGAATGACGACCATCTTCCTCTCTGGGAAGAAGTCCAGATCATTGACAGAGAACGATGTTAGAAGTAGAGAAAAATCAAAGAAGCAGCCCACATCAAAATGTCAACTAAGTGCATTAGTCAGACAAGTGCGGAGTTCAACCCGATGTGGCTTCCACTTTTCAACAATAGTCTATTTGAGGTTGTAAAAAATAATCCAGGAGGAGTTGACATTTTTTTAAATTGTTTTTTTTCTTTCTTTCTATTGGTGTATTTTATGTCGCACTTTCTTTTTGTCTTGACTATAAATAGCATTTTATCTAAATGTTACAGTAAGACTATGAAACTAGAAATGTTCAGGGATTTCACAAAATTCCTAGGGATTTCATGAAATCACTAGTTTTACAATCTTGCTGTAACATATATATATATATATGATAATTATAATGACATTTATT
>VCCN01003796.1:635409-655271 GCA_006491835.1 Architeuthis dux | reverse complement strand
CATTGTACAATAACAAATCTCACTAAATGTTGGAGGGGGCCCGTTAAGGAGCCAGCCCCCTGGGCCCCCAAATCTCTAGCTACACCCCTGCCCTGCATAATTAGGTTCATTACCTACTTATTTCTCTTTGCATTGTACTCTTTTATGTGTGTGTAGCTATCTTCTTGTTAAGGATATATGAACAAAGCCCTCACCTTTTTCTTAGCTAACGGGTTTACAGCTCAGGAAATGGAAAGAAAAGGGATAAAATGTTTACGTTGTGGGAATCATGTGGTATTCAGCAAAAGTGAGAAGATTGGTTCTCAAATAATAACCATGTAAATCAAATGGCAATGGGCAGGTCATGTTGCAATAATGTCAGACAACTGCTGGACATCACGACTCACAACGTGGGTCCCCAGAGATCATATGCGAAATTGGCAGAAAATAAGATTGCATGACAATTTAGAAAGGTTCCAGAGATATTGGCACCCTGATGCTTATGATCGAGAGGTCTGTCGAATCTTGGGGAAGGTCTATGTCCATCGATGGACATTAAAAGACTGATGATGATGATGATGAGAACAGGAGCAGCCAATGAATCCCTGACCTCTCCGCTTCTGCATTAGAATGCATTATTGCAAATATGACTTATATAAAACTGTTGACAGCATTCCGGCTGCAGAGTTTTTGAGATACTAAATCTCAGTTTTTATGGAGATTCTTTGAAACTTGTTTTCTATCCCCATCAGAAAAACAAAAAAAACTATAGTGATGTCAAAAATGTTAAGTATGTTATAACTGTAGTATGAGACCATTAAAATGGACAAACTTGTTTTAACACACAAAACAATGATTTATATAAAACTCTACACAGAGTTTATAGTTTGTGATCAGAAGAAAAAATGCTCACAGCCAGATATTTAAAATAAGAAAAAATGTTATTCTAATGTTATTTTATTTACTGCTTCTGTCAACAAAGTTGGAATATATGTATTCAGTCACATCTTTCAGTCTTTCTGTCCATGTGTCTGTCCACACGATATCTTCAAAAGTTCTCAATGAATTCCAATGAAATTTTGTGGAATGGCAATGGGGTAAGGAAGAATTGGTTCAATTTTGGGGTGGATCCAGGAATATTATTTTGATTGAATGATATTTTTATGTATATGCTCATGACTGTCCACATGATATCTCCAAAAGTTCTCATTGAATTTCAATGATATTTTCTGGAAGGGTGGGCAATAAGGTTACAAAACAAATGATTGAATTTGAGGGCAAATCAATAGACAATTATCTCCCCTAAGTCATAGTTATATGTCCACACCTCATAATATAGGCAATAGTTCATGAACATTCATATAATATCTCCAAAGGTTTCCAATGAATTTCAATGAGATTTAGTGGAAGGGTTGGCAATAGGCCATGGAAGAAGTGATCAAATTTTGGAGTGGGTCGATGCACAATTACCTCCCCTACGTCGTAGTTATATTTCCATACCACATAATAGTGGCAAAAGTTCATTTCTTCCCACACAATATCTCCAAAAGTTCTCAATGAATTTCAATTAGATTTTGTGGAAGGGTGGGCAATGGGCCACAGAAGTAGCGATTAAATTTTGGGGCAGATCCATGCACAATTACTTCTACTGGCAATGGCATTGTCAGATGTATGCGCTCTCGGAGTGCTTTCTAGTTCTGTATTATGTTTTAACTGGGCTCATAAAATCTTTTTTCAGAAACAATCCTGTTAACTAAGTATTCTCATTGTCTGTAATGAGTTATTCCCCTTAGGCAGGAGAGTGCTTATCGACTTCCAGTAAAGTGTTTACGTCCTGGTGACGGGGAAGCCATATTGGTTTTAGGAGATTGAGAAGACGCACGTTGTGTTGAGTGCAGTCATTGTAAATATGTATGAATAAATTGGATCTGTGTGAGTATGTCTTTTGCTGCATTTTAAATCTGTTAATATCTGTCATTATAACAACCTTACAAATTCTTCCTATTTGTCTTCACAATAGCTTATAATTTTGAACTTATATTAAAAATTGCATTTTTTACATTTTAAACCAATGATTCTTAATAGAGGGCATTTTGGAATTTGAGTGTAAAGAACGAAAAGCGTTCTGTGACTCATAACTGAGTCATGTTAATTATACAATACTAGGGAAATGCCTGTTCCAAAGGTGCATGTTTGGAAGGGGCCAGACTTTATTGTGTGAGAAGCAGCCACCTACCATAATTGTCATGTAAAATAATTTTCCGTCAAAAATATGGCTTTCAAGTATTTTGGTTACTTCTCTTCAGTGTTGCCAATTTAGATTTTATATCTAAATTTAGATAATTCGAAAGAGCAGAAGTTGAGGGAGATAATTTATAGAAACTATGAGGAAAGATTTATAATCTTTAATTTTTTATTTCTTTCTCAAGAACTGATAATCCAAACAACTTCTAACTCTACACTGTGCTGACTAATATATCTGGTGGATGTCAACTTTGTACAATGGCCAGTTGTTGAGTAATTGCAGTGCATGCACACACATACAAATTTCTTCAATTCCTAATAATAAAATACTATTAATTAATAATTTTACTATAGATTCTAATAGTAACTAATGCTTAACTCATTAACTTTGTAAGGTATAAAAGCGATGCAGTAATAACGTCGTTACTAAATTTCACGCAATAAAGAAATTACAAATATTTTTGTAAGTGTCCTAAAGTTATCAGCCTGCATTGGCTTAGGATAGAAGAAAGAGTCGTATTCAAAATTTTAATTACATTATTCAAATGTTTGCATGATATGTGACCTTATGAACTCTGTGCTCTTATTAACATCTGATATTTAGATGGTTTGATTTTAGAACTTGTCTTTATGAATATGATTCATGGGTACATGAGTTTCAGATATATAGCACTCAGACTTTGGAATCAATTACCCAATGATATCCAGAACATACATACATTAGCAAGGTTTAAATCAAAAATAAAAACTTGTTTTGAGACTCAGTAAATATATACACTTCGTAACTAGCTTCTGCCCCATCTTTTGTAAAAGACTTTATTGACAAGTTGCACTTTCTTCTTACTCTTCTTTAATAGTCCTTATATTTTTACTGCAATTGATTGCACATGTTTTCAAGCGCTTTCGTCCAGTGGGGACTTAAGTATTGAGGTTCCCAAGAAAGGGTGCTTTCTACAAATGCATATATTATTATTATGATTATGATTATGATTATTATTAAGTTCTATTTACATTCACCTTAATTTTTAGTTTGCTTAATTACAATTTTAGTAAGGCCGGCACAGCAGTGTTATTGTTTTAGTAAAAAAAGCGATCGATTATTTTATTATTTAATTTTTATTTAGTCAAAGTATTGTAAACCATGTTATTAACTTTTAGTTGTTTTTTTAATTATAATGCAACTTGGTTTTAGTAAAAAAGCTATTAATATTTGTTTATTGACAAACCATTTTACACATTGTAATTTTTTTTTTTAAATACTAAAAAGTAAGAAGAGGGTAAATAGCAGTCAAAAATTAATAAACAATGTTTTACAATACTTGATTTAATAAAAAAATGTAAAAAAATCATTTTTAATAAAACTCAACAGTCATTGTCATGTCAGCTTAATACAAAAATAAAAAAAATGTTAGCTTCTTTAGCGGTGATCGGTCAAATCAGTCCTTATAATGTGATCCATTTTTGATGGTTAAGTCGTCCTACTTTGACTTAAGTTAATATATCAGTATTTTTTTTTAAAGAATTTGCAACATATTGATATATAATTAAATTAAATTAATTTTTGTATAGAAAGGGGTACATCACAATTTTTAAACTGTCGAGGGCGGGGGGAAGGGGGCATGAAGTAAAAAGACGTTAAGAACCACAGTTTCAAACTATCAATGCAATCAAGTTAGAAACAAGGCTAAAGATCAACTTAAAATTATTAATGAAACTAAAAGTTTTTAATAAGGCATTTTCATATCATGAGGCATGCATGGATGAAAAATAAATAGGAGCAGGCCTGCTTAGTCACTCAATAGAAACAGTCACGTGACCAATGTCTTTTGGCAGCATGCTGTGATGTTGGGGGTGATCACTAAAAAAGTGCAAATTTTCAAAAATAAAAAAGATTTTCAGCACACTAGACCTGTACTCGCAATAGATAGCCAAATTTGAATATTAAAAAAAACAAGTGTGAACGCTGCCGGACACAAACTAAGGGATCAATTTAGCATAAACTTACATTGTAAACTGAACCCCTCACTAAAAACCTATTTCGGGAGGGAATTTTCAAAAAACAAAAACAAAATTTTTCCTAGTCAATAAGGAGTAAATGTTTCAATTTTCAGCCCTCTATCTCCATAGTTGTGGCCTGTATACTTGTCATATACACAGCCAGCCAGACCGAATTAAAAGTTTGAATTTTCAAAAAATAAGAGTGAATGCTGCTGGACACAAACCAGGGATCAATTTAGCATAGACTTGCATTGCAAATTGAACCACCTACTTTAAACCTATTTAGGGGTGAATTTTCAAAAAACAATGTTTTTCTAGACATAATAAAGAGCTAATGTTCAAATTTTCAGCCCTCTAGCCCCATTGGTGCAGTCTTTACATGTGATACATACTTAGCCAGCCAGACCAACTTAAAAACTGAAGACACCTATGTTGACAGTTTTGGTTGACAGTTTCTAATATTAACTTGAATTTTTATTAGCTGAAGAATTGTCAACTGGTATTAAATTTTAACTGGCATTTCTTTCATCATAATTTTAATTACATTGCAAGATGTGACAGATAGATAGATGGCCAGAACCGCTCAAAAACTGAAGAAACCAATGTTGACAGTTTTGGTTGACGGTTTCAAACATGCAAATACTTTCAAGTCGTAATGTGTGATTCTAATGGTGACAGTATCATCAGCTTCATCTTACATCTTTACAGATCCACCATTGATATGGAGATCAATAAGTGGAGAAAAAAAACTTTGTTACAAAATCTGGGTAACATTTTTCTTTTTTTCAAGAGACGATGAGGAAATGGCTGGGGAGGAGTCAAATGGGATGAAGTGAAGTGGGAAGTAGAAGAAGAAAGGACCTTTTTGGGCTGATGCCAGGAACAAAGATGGAGGTGGTGGTGTCGCGGAATGATTAAATTGCTCTTATTGCAAAATTAAGTTTCATGACGATGGTGGTGGTGGTGGTGGTAAAAGGTACTTTAATGAATTAAGGGAAGAAGAGTCCTAGGAATTTATTATATGAAAGAAAAAAACAAAATTTGTTAGTCATGACTTAAGATTTTCTTTTCAATCATTTCTTGTCGCTCGCAGCCAGGCCAGGTAGAGGGTTCAGGGGGAGGGGGCAGCTGACTTGTTATTGAGCTTAGTGTAGAGATCGGTCTCATCCTAGGAGGAAAATAAGGAGGCTCTCTACATGATCCCCAGCTGTTATAGCCCCTGGTATAAGTACAACTCAGATACCATAGAAAGAGTAGAGCCACCAAGACCATTCCGAGATTGGGAGATATATCCTACACTGAAAGATTAAAACTAAAGACCCTTGAATAAAGAAGAAAACGTGCTGACCTACAAGAGGTCTATAGAATCCAGAACAACATATGGTCTCCTAACCTGAAGTACAACTCAGATGCATAGAAAGAGTTCAGAGGAGAGCCATCAAGACCATTCCGAGATTGGGAGATATATTCTACACTGAAAGATTAAAACAACTTAATCTAGAGACCCTGGAATATAGAAGAAAACGTGCTGACCTACTAGAGGTCTTGGCATTTATATAGACAACTCATTTAACTTCATTGCGCATATACAAAATAAAGTGAATACAGCAAATAAAACACTCGGCAACACTCATTTAAATTTATCGATGAGGAGAGCTTCCTACTGCTGTACAAGTCTCTGGTACGTCCCCATCTGGAGTTTGCTTCCTGCATATGGTCTCCTAACCTGAAGTACAACTCAGATGCCATAGAAAGAGTTCAGAGGAGAGCCACCAAGATCATTCCAAGATACTCAAAATGCACTGATAAGAAAATGCTGATTTCATCTATCTGCAGTAAAATTTAGAAAAAGTTTCCTCTCGGCAAGTAAGGCAAATGCATGGAACACCCTAAGTGAAAAGATGGTCACATCTGAGAATATTAATATTTAAAAAAAAAAAATTATTCTGATATCGGACATACCAAATTTAACCACAATTCTTTTTTATTAGTTTAAACCCAGACCAATTACACTGAAGCCGGCTTAATAATGCAATTAACTGCTGTCAAAAAAAGCCTATTTCATGTATATACCTAGATGGTCACCCATCTAGTTACTGACTAGGCACAACATTGCTTAACTTTGGTAATTGTAGATTTTATTTCAACAATAATATTAAAAATAATAGAAGTTAAAGAGAGCAGTGTTAGCTATTGTAATGTAAATGAAGATAAATAATAACATGTCTGGTTAGTCATTCAATAGAAACCATCATGTGTTCAACGTCTTTAGGCAGCATGCTGTATTGGAGGTGTTCAATTAAAAAATTGGAAAAAAGGGTATTAAATCAGTTACTTCTCTCGCCTTTTGTTGGGCAATTCGCATACTAAAAAAGTCTGAATTTTCAAAAAAACAAGCTTGAATGCTGCCAGATACAAACTAAGGGATCAATTTAGCATAAACTTACATTGCAAATTGAACCCCCACTAAAAACCTATTTAGAGGGTGAATTTTCAAAAGGAAAAAAACATTTTTTCTAGACATAATAAGGAGTAAATGTTGAAATTTTCAGCTCTCTAGCTCCATTGCTGTATGCACACTAGCTAGCCAGACCAACTTAAAAACTGAAGAATCCTATGTCAACGATTTTGGTTGAATGTTTCTAATAGATAGCCAGCCAGCAAGAAATCGTGAATGCTGCCAGACACAAACTATGAGACCAATTTAGCAAAAACTTACATTGTAAATTGAACCCCTCACTTCTGAAGCCAGCCTGACCCCATGATTGATTTTCATCTAGCGTATGGGTGATTCAGTTGGTGATCACTTTGGTAAAAGGTTTGTAGATGCAGTTTAGTAGGCTTATTGTTGTTTAGATCTTTCGGGTTCCCTTTTTTATATAACAGTATTATGATTGAAGTGTTCCAATCTTATGGGACTTTACTCTGTTTGAAACATAAATTGAATAGATGGGCCAGTTTCTTAGTGATAACTTTTTGAGTCGGTCGATGGTGATATTATCTGATACAGATGCCTTTCCTTTCTTTGATGCTTCACCACAAAGTAATTTCTGGTAAGCCTTTGAATTGGTTACTTGTGACTTGTATATCTTGTTCATTGTTCTGTGTCCCTTGTTTGGCGGAATAGAGGTTTTTGTAGAATTCTTAGGCGTGTTCAATAATTCGGTCCCTATCCCTTGTTAGGTCTCCATTTTCTTTGAGTACACAAGTTATTTTCATTCTTCCTGTACTGAGAGTTTTGTTGATAGTTTTGAAATGCCTACCGTTTTCAAGAATTGTTTCGATGACTGCCATTGTGTATCTTCTTTCATCTTCTCTTCTTTTCTTTTGGATCATTTTGTTTAGTTCGGTTGCTTCAATCTTTTCCCTTCTTCTTGTCGGTAGCTTAGATTTCTGTGTTTTTCTATGAGATTCTTGATTTCTTCTGAGAGTTTACAGATGGTCTGTCTGCTGTTTGGCTTAAACATATTTACGACTTCAATTAGAGAGGTTGTTATTTTGTTGTTGAGCTCGTTGATGTTCTGTTCTGGTTGGTCGAGAAGTTCAAAGCTGTTTTTCAGTTTGAGCTTGAAGGATCGAGTGATATTTTTGTATGCTAAGTGGTTGCAGTTTGGTGCAGAACAGTTTTCTGCGTTCTTTCTTGGTGTTAATTTGAATTTTACATCTTAACATTCTTTGGTCGCTTCCTACATTGAGTTGATTTAGGACCTGAATATCTTTCACGGTGTCGCTTTTGTCTACTAGGTGTAGTTGATGTTGTACTTGGTTTCTTCTTGTAGAAGGTGTTCATCATTTCAAATGAATGAAAAATTATATTTAAATATTCATATTAATCATATAAAATTTTTATGATTTAAAGTTGTTTAAACGAAAAAAAAAAAAAAAAAGTATATAACGGCTGCATAATACCAGCCATGACTTATGGATGCGAAACCTGGAAATTAACCAAACGAGCAGAAAACAAACTTAGAAAAGCACAGAGAGCCATGGAAAGAGCAATGCTAGGGGTAGAAAAAGATCAACATGGATCAGAGAAAAGACTAGAGTGAAGGATATTATACAACTAATTAAACAACAAAAGTGGAGATGGGCCGGCCACCTAGCGAGAAGAGATGACAATAGATGGGGGAAAAGACTAACAGATTGGTTCCCATGGGATAGTAAAAGAAGTACGAAATGGCCAGACACAAGATGGAGGGACGAGATAGAAAAGTTTGCCGGTAAGACTTGGCAGAGATTAGCACAAGATAGGTTGTCATGGAAGGAGATGGGAAAGGCCTTCGTCCAGCAGTGGACTTATAACGACTGATGATGATGATGATGATATCAATGGATTTAACAACATGACAATTACTGTATATTTTGGTGGATAAGGCAACCTTCAGATAAGACGAGTCCTCAATTTTAGTCTGAATTTCATGGTTTTAGTTTGCTGTTTAGTCACTGTTTTTTTTGTATCAGGCCTATAGGATGACCCCATTTTTGGGTGTGTTTTTTGGATGCTTCAAGTGTCATTTTACCTGCCGAAATATATGGTAATTTATAACAATGAATGTAAATTGTTCCAACACCCTGTCCCAAGGTGATCACAATAAGCGGCTTCCTCTGTAGTATAGAAATGAATCATATATCATAAAGTTATAACAGGAGTCACGCAGTTGTAGCAGCATGCACACAAGCATTTGCAAAATGCTCTATTTATAAATAGCATTTCTTTGCAAGCACACAACATAAAGATATGCTTTTTGTCTTAAAATAAAGGTAAAATAATTTTTAATTTTCAGAATCTTAAAGTAATTTTACTATTTTTATGTTAGTAATTACTATTGACAAAACTATAAAATAGTCAGCTAATATTCAGTGATTTTGTTTAAATTTTTATTTTTATTTAATCAGTCTTATCAAAAAAAAAAATTTCTTATATGTATATAGGTACATCAATATGCCTAATGATGAAAAAAGAATTTATTTTACACAACAAATATTAATTTTCCTCATTATCACTTCCTTTGTCAATCCACTTAACCCAACTATATTAATCACATAGAACATTATACAGTGAAAATTTCAGATCAAAATTCAACTAATAACTGTTTCGGGCTGCATACTTATTGATCCACCCTCATAAATATGGCTTGCGTTTTGCAATAACTTTTTTGATTTAATTTTTACAAATCTTAGAATATACCTTTATATAATCTCAATATAGACTTAGATTATCCATTTTGGTGCTAAAATTGTGACATCTCGCTTCTAGAGCAGGTGTTCGCAAAGGGGTATGCACAGGGCCAGATTATACAAGGCTGAGTAGGGGCCTGTAGCTAACAGGGGCCCGGAAAGATTCTAGGATATTCATATTTTTCTTAATTTTATTTTTGACAGCACCATAGCCTATATGCAAACTGCACTACTTGTAGGGCCCAAAATATTGAAGTGGCCTCAAAATAAATAGCAATTAAGAAATGTATCACTACTACAGAGAAAATGAATTAAACAATAAAACTGTCAAAATAAGAACATTCCCACTATGTTAAGATATTGTTAATAATATCTTAAAAGTTAATAAAAATGTCCTGACAAATATCACTTTAAAAATGGAATGAATATATTACACATTAGCACATAACAATCCACTGTATTGACACGATTGACAGATCGCATTACTTACTTAAAATTATACACAAAACGGGGGCCGGGATGGTTCAAGATGGGGGGGCCCCATATTGCTAATAGCCTAGGGGCCCTGGTATAGGTTAAACTGGATCTGGGTGTGCAAGATAAATTATGGGGATATGTGAGATTTGTAAAAACACTGGAGTTTTGAATTAGTCACAACCAATTAAACAATTTTGTGCTAGACTGTCAATTGAGAATTGTATGTTGGTGTGTCTCTCTTAAACTGTGCCTAGAATTGAGTTACTTATTGGAAAAAGCCAAGCTCATCCATCACATTAAAAATGTAACATTAAATTAAATGGAATTACTAACAAATACTATATGTCTATTGTCTGTTCTATGGTACACATACATTTTTAATCACTGCTACTAAAGGTTTAAGTTATTCATGTGTTCACACATTTATTTGTATCTAGCTAGCTATCTGGACTTCACCCAGCCCTAACCGTTCATAGTAGAAACTTGAAATTTTATACACAGACTCCTCTTAATGAGTAGGGAAAATGTTTTTTTTTGTTTTTTGAAAATTCCCCTCCAAAATAGGGTTTTGGTGGGGGGGTTCAATTTTCAATGTAAGCTTATGCTTAATTGGTCACAGGTTTGTGCCTGCTTGTTTTTTGAAAATTCAGACATTTTTTAGTGATCACAGCCCAACTTTTTAATTGATCACCCCCAACACAGCATATATGGGTGGCAGTGGTTCATAATTTCCCTTGGAATGCTATATTCTTCATAAGGGGTATGCCGACATTGTTGGACAACGCAGACAGGTACACTGGAAGAAAAAGTCTGAGAACCCCTTTTTTAGAAAGTCATTAAACACAACATTCCTTTTTTTCATAGAAAAGGGAGATAACAAATTGCAATTTCTCCCCAAAATTTGTTTGAATTAATAATAATATTGATAATAGAAATAGGGCCGAATTTAATATTAATGGGGTCCCGTGCATAATATTTCTTGGGGGCCCTTCTATTTTTGTATTTTAGCTATTATTTTCAAACAAATCATTACAAAAATGAAATATTCATAAAATTATGACGTTTAATTTAATGTAAAGTCTTTTATGGATTAATAATCTATCTCTATGTAACATAATTAATCCTCAAACAAATTAAAACACATTTATTTTAAGACATATTGGTGAGGTGGGAGGCTAGAATCATGGGCTCTGTGTGCAGTTGCACGGTTTGCACTGCCTTAAGAACGGCCCTGAATGGAAATAATAATGATCCGTTATTAATGATAAGGATCAAGTAATCAAAACAGTATTAAAGTAATAGTAATAAAAACAGGTCTGGTTAGTCACTCAATAGAAACTGTCACGTGACCAACGTCTTTTGGCAGCATTCCGTGTTGGGGGTGATCAATTAAAAAAGTTAGAAATCACTAAAAAATCTGAATTTTCAAAAACAAGCATGAACACTGCCAGACACAAGCTAAGGGATCAATTTAGCATAAACCTACATTGTAAATTGAACACCCTCACAAAAAACCTATTTTGGACAGGAATTTAAAAAAAAATTTTTTCTAGACATAAAGAGTAAATGTTTAAATTTTCAGCCCTCTAGCTCTATTGGTGTGGCCTGTACATGCGATAGTCAGACTCAGTTGAAAACTGAAGAAACATACGTTTACGGTTTTGGTTGAGGGTTTCAAATTAATTGATTAATGAGTGTAAATGATGTAATAAAGACATAAGGGAACAGGAAGAGATGAGGAACATTTTAAAAAATGTAATTATTTCCTTTTATTATTTGATCACACTTTGGTTTTTTTAAAAGAGTCATCAGTATTAATATTAATAGTAGTATTCTAGAAATCTTTCCTGCAACTTTTTAAAGCCTTCTTTTGTCATTATACAATATTCTTTAACAGACGATTTCCTTCAATGGAAAATGTTGTCTTCGAAATAAGAGCTGATCTTTAGTGTCTCATTTCTTCTTCTGCACCTCCCCCAACCAGCATCTTAGCATTAGTAATGATAATTAATACACTCACCCTCATCAACCCCTCCACCGATTCGACTTGTGTAGAATTCTATTTAAACTAGACTAAATACCGCCCTAATGGGGGGTGTAAATTGCTGTCGAAAAGAAAGCATTAATAAAATAGATAGGTAGATGAATGGAAATCAGATAGTGTTTAATTTAATTATTTTTCAAAAGTGATTTATTACCACTCTTTCTTTACATATATCCTAAAGTAGTTGAGTTTGCAAAATTAAGCAACTGAAGGTATTTACTGTCAATAATGTAGATTTATTTAAAACATAAAAGAAAATAAATGTCTAATGTTTTGTCATATACAGACTATTCATTAAACAGTCTCTCATTGTTTCATTCTAATTTATTCATTTAATTATAAAAAACCTTTTCTTAAAAGAAAATTATTATTATTATTATTAGCGGTTCCCATTTCTAATATTTTTTTGTATGCTTTCGATATAAATACAACTTTTTTAAATTACAAAGGCTAAATTTTTCGATTTTGAAGTATCACGTTTACACAGCTTTTTTTTAAAATGTAAAAACAATTTTTTAACCACAATTACCTCAGAATTATTGTTTACCAAATAATCTTTAGATGAAAATTTTCAAAATTTTCTACAATCTTTCTTCTAACAAAGGTTATTACAATAGAATTGACATGGTCACTAGTTTCAGGCATTTTATCGATATGTTGTCAACAGTCTCTTCGCATTAATGCTTCGTCTGCTAGCACTAAAAGTTATCAAAATTTCTTATTAAGTATTAACTGACTGTCCTATTTTGATGAAATGTGCAAAATTCCGGTTGAAAAAATAAATTGACGAGTGCTGGAGCCAGAAGACAGGTGATGAAGTCAGACTTTGCCACTTTATTATGGACCGAGTCAAAGTTATGATAAAAAGCAACTGAAAATTAAGATGAAGGTAAAAAACTAGTCAAAATTAATAATAAAAATACAATTTGGTTTTACAAAGATTTATTACAATAAAATATAATGCAAAGTTGTTACATATTTTATCTCACCGACAATCGTATTTATTTATGTTAAGACTGCTGACATATGAGGTAATGTCATCTAGTGTAGAGCGAGGATGCATCCTTTTCAATTTAATCAATTCTGGGGTGCCTTTTGTCAATATGATCCCATTATACAATAACAAATCTCACTAAATGTTGAAGGGGGCCTCCTCAAGGAGCCAAGCTCCATAGGGCCCCAAATCTCCAGCTACACCCTTGACTAGCTGATAACATTAGGCAAAGGATATAAAAATTGGAATAATTTACATTCATTGTTATTAAATTCATTGTTATAAACAACTTTACAATGTAATGGTTATGTTTTGTCTATTAAGAGTTAATTCAATGAAAGGCTGAAACCTTAATAGTGCCTCTTTGATACACAAATCCATTCTTTAATCCTTCTTTTGACCTTTTTTAAGATTAAACAGAAAAAGATCAATACAATATAAATATAGAGATTATTTCTAAATAAAGTTTTCAAAATCAATAAAGTATTCTAAGCATTGTTAATTTTCTTGATCAATAAATGAAAAGAACCTTGAAAAGAAAAAGAGGTCATTATAGCAAATTACAGTTATCCCTCGCCATTTACGGGTTTTCCATTTGCTGTTTCGATAATTTGCGATTCAGTCTTGAATGATATTTATGGGGATATTTTTGGGAGTTTTGTGACGTGAAAAAATGCATCATAGAAAATGCGCTGTAGAGTATAAAAAAAATGTAAAATCACAAACAGATTAACAGGCACTCTAGACAAAAGTCAACCACGCAAGCAGGCAGGTTTCAGAAGCGGCTACTCAACAATAGATCATCTACATGCAATAAATCAATTAATCAAAACATCCTTAGAATACAACAAACCACTCTGTTTTGGCCTTTGTAGATTATGAGAAAGCATTTGACTCTGTAGACGACACAGCAATCTTCAACTCAATGTGAGAACAAGGCATTAACGAGAATTACATATAAATCATCAAAAACATATACGAAAATAGGAAATCATAAGTGCATATATATTTGTAATATAGCAACTACCACAGACTTTTGACAAAAACTGATGTGTGTCGATAAAAACGTCTGGAACTTGTAATCTATTAATTTTATCATAACAATCTTTGTGTGATCAATAAGAATTAAGATTGTAGAAAACTATCAACTAAAATTTATTTATGTAGACAATATAAACCCGGAGATAATCATGGTTGAAAACTTGTTTACACTCATGAACAGTATTTTAGATATTAAAATCCTTTTTCCAATTCACTGTACTGTTGTTTTATGAAATTTATGGTTTTCGTTAATTAACTGCATATTTTTTTTTTTTTTTTTACTGTATTCATTTATTTATTTATACATTTACAATTTGGGAATGGTAGGGTGTTTGTTTATCAAAAGGTTTATGGGACAAGATTTATGGTTCTTGCGGACCAAAGGGGTTGGGGAGGGGTATGGGGAGTCCGCAAAAAATATTTGCGGTTTTAGTGCATTTGTGTCACCCTGGCACCCCTAACCCCTAACCAAGGGATAACTGTACATGAATGCTCTGTAACTAATATATATCTTGTGTTCAAACAAGATTCATGTTATTTAACCTTTGCAAGACTAATTGATTATTGCGTTAAAGCCTGAATTTTTAAAAAGGTATTAAAAAAGCGCAAACATGTTAATTTTTATTTTATGGTTAAAGAAAACTATTCTTTTATTAAATCAGAAATTTTCCATATTTTGAAGAACCAAAATTATAATGGGATACATTTGTCCCATTAGACATTGATCCCGGGACAGATGAAAAACACTGAATTAGCAGATATCACCTACCCTACATGTCTTTCCTGTTCAGTCATTTAATGTGAACTAATTTCTGCACGGGTTTCATACTATGATGACGTCATTGTCTGCGTTTGTAAATGCAGGGAAAATCACATTTACTTCATTTTTCGTGACACATACTTTCCAGTAGACTTCTAAAAGAGATCTCCAGGACATATATGAGTCATTCCATATCAACTCACCTAATGGCCCCATCTGCACCATCTTAGATTTTGATGACATTTCTGTAGGTGATACCTTTTCTAGAGAAAATTCAACCTTACCAAATTTCAGCTTGATTGAACAAATGGTTCAGAAGCTGTGACAGATTCAAATTTGCTTAAATTTACATGTCACGAGCCACAAGCATGATTTGCCAAATTTGACATTTTCTAGCTGAAATTTGGTAAGGTTGAATTTTCTCTAGAAAAAGTATCGCCTACAGAAATTTCATCAAAATCTAAGATGGTGCACATGGGGCCATTAGGTGAGTTGATATGGAATGACCCATATATATATCTCAACAATCATAGAAATCTTGGGATATATATGTCCCAGGAATCTTGGAAAGGTTAAAGACAGAACTTCTATATTAAGAAACTATTAAAAATGATAGTGCAATAGCTAGAACAGAGCTTTCCAAACCGTGTGTCACGACACCTTAGTGTGTCAACGATAATCTCTAGGTGTGTTGTGAAATTAAGTATAATTAATCACTGCTACCCACAACACTGGTTTATTGCTGGGTTTAGATTTATATCTATCTATGTATCCAGACTTCGCCCAGCCATAACCGTTCATAGTAGAAATTATTCACACACACTCCCCTCAATGAGTAGGGAAAATATAGTTTGTTTTTTTTTTTAAATCCCCCCCTCCTAAATAGGTTTTTAGAGGGTGGTTCAATATGCAATGCAAGTTTATGCTAAATTGGTCACTAGTTTGTGCCCACTTGTTTTTTGAAAATGCAACACCTTTTTTTAGTGATCACAGCCCAATAAAAGACGAGAGAAGTAACTTATTCATTGATCACCCTTTTTTCCAACTTTTTAATTGATCACCCCCAACACAGCATATATGGGTGATTCATAATTTCCCTTGGAATGCTAGTTTTGTATATCTTTCAAAAAATACTTTTCCTGAGTCAGTTGAACTGCTGGGATGACATTATGTATTTGGTTTGGCTAAAATCTTATTTTTAAAAAGTGTGTCGCCAATGCAAAATGTTTGGAAGGTTCTGGGTTAGAACATAGCATTAAATGTTATGCGATCTCTGGTTTATATTACAGTGCTGGATCAATATGTTGTATAGTTATACTTCTTGGAGCCTTTGTATGCTGTGATTAACTACATATTTTAAACTTGTAAGACACAGGATTACCATTTACTGCCAATTTACGATGATTAAATTAACATGAACCACCCAGTTGTATAATTAACGTAACCACAAGCTTGAATGTAGAGTGGTTATTTCTTCACAAAGAAATAAGCGGTTAAATATAGGTTATTTCTTCACAAAGAAATAACTGCTTAACCTATAAGAACCCACTGTGACACCAGCGTCACATACAATTTAATTGATCTGCACAGTCTCTTATATAATATTATATTTTATCCTTGATTTTAACTCATGAAGTGACATCTACTGAACATCTTGGTGTTATATATATACTACCACAAAAAGGTCATTTCGGGGTCAAACACCTGTGCGGAAATGGAAGTGACCCGGTCACCTTAGGAAATAAGTATATGCGTAGGTGTCCAAAAAAAACAGGATGTGGAAACCCGAAACGACACAAGCGTGGGCGTTCACACCTGATAAAGGAAGCTAAGAGATGGAGAAACTCGGAACTCAGAGAAGACCCGAACAGAGAAGCTCAAGAGGAACTCAGAACAGAGAGACAGACATCAGCATCAGGCCGACGAAATGTATGCTATGAAATAAAAATATGCCCAGATATTTTTACAACCAGTTTTTCAAGTCATCCTTTTTGATTGTCCAAGTTCACGATTTCCCTTCCGCAAATGAGCAACCCACGACGAGACGACCCATGGCGGCAGAACAATGTAAAGGGGTATACAACATTGGTGCAGTCATGTGATTGTGTGTCAATTTCCCTACCCAGAATCCCACATAATGTTCCTTCAAGTAGAAATCGGTCTGGGTTCTTTGAAATATAGGTTATTTCTTCACAAATAAATAACCGCTCTGTTGCCGGCATGTTGCATACTGTCAATGACACTGTGCAACACTCAAATACACTTTGCAAAATAAGTATCAGAACCATATTTAAATATGTTTGGCTTTTGTTTGATCTTTCTTATGTGATCTCTGGTTTATATTACAGTGCTAATTAGATGGAACCTATTAATAAAGATTCAGTAAATGAAAAGATGATTTTAAAGCTCAAAAAACAAATAAGAATGTGCAGATTCTGTTTGAATTAGAAACCAAAACTGATACAACTGAACTAAAAATTCGGAAAAAATGGGTGATCAATGATTTAATCAATTCTCCTACCTTTTGTTTTCACTACATATTCCAGGAGTAGATTCACTGGAGGACTTAAATGCTTTGATGCAAGAGCTTCCCTGTGATTTATACAATGGGTCCACAGTGCATCAGAAGCTATGCTTCGAATGAGTGCTTGCAACCCCCCCATAAGCTCTGGACATAGAATGACCACCATCTGTACAGATACCAACGCCCTTCATCCAATCTAAATTATTTACATTGATAAATGCATATCTCGAACAAATCTCGAGTCTTTGTACCTGCAGTTATATTTTTGCAAAATAGATCTTCTATAATTTTATCAGCATCAACGAATCATACATAACAGATGAGATTGGCATCGTTATTACTGTCAGTGGCCTCGTCCAGCTGCAACCTAAATTCCTTCCCTTTCGTTTTTTTCAATCAATTGTTCATTCAGGTGCTCTGCCATGTGCTGGATTCTGTGATAAATCGTATTATCTGATAAAGGCACCTTAGAAAGTAGTTTTCTGGCAGATTCACTAATCATAATATTTACCATATCTACAGCAGCTGGTAGAATCAGATCTTCTTCTAGGCCTTTTACCTTTTGCAACTCTGTATGCCACCTTATAGGATGCTAGCAAAGCATTGCTTGACTTTGACGCATGCTTAGAAAAAGTACTTTTCTGTTGTTGTAAATCTTTCTGCTACAATAGTCACATGGTTTACCAACTATATTGCGATGATTTGTTTCTAAGTGGCGTTTTAATTTACTTGGAAGCATGCACTCTGGTGCCAAAACTTCAAACACAATAGACGTTGCGGTCTCTCTTCATTGTTGATATATGTCCAAATAACTAACATCATATTTACGATATTTCCACCTCTTGCCATCTCCGTCTATGGTTTGTGTGGTATCATCATTTTCTCATTTGTACGAAGGATTACAACCTAAAAAATACTAAAAGATCATCGCGAGGAATCTGCAGTTAATGTTGAACACAGTTTAGAACAATCCAGAATGTAAACCTTATCTATAGAAAGAGTGTAAACTAGTGTTGAAATTGTGAAGTTCAAGACTAGATGTGCCAGTTAGATGGGTTGATCGGAATACAGAACACGTGACACTTCTATCGGATTCATGCATTTTCTGACGAAGTTGATGTTGCTTTTTTTGGATACATAATATTAAGACAAAAATCGTTTCCGTATGTTACTCAACAGATCCTTTTGTGTGTGCTCACCACAGACTGACTACTCTTTTTTAGGCCATGGCAAGGTTGCTGAATTAAAACCTGAAAACCAATACATCAAAATAAGGTTCTGATACTTATTTTGCAAATTGTATCAGAGTGTTGCACAGTGTCATTGACAGTATGCAACATGCCAGGAACAAATAGAAAGAGAGGATACAGTGAAAGACAAAGAAAAAGAGATAAAGAGAATGATGACAGACAGCAGAAAATTAACGGAAGTCAACAGCCAACAGAAATTGCTGTCAAGTTAATGAGTTTTAAGCTCTTATGGGGATGTATTTGCGATCAGACGTTTGTCAGTTGGATGTAAATCGATGTATGAGTGTATTAAAATTTTTGAATATCCCACAGTGCCCCTGGGAGCTAACCGTGGTGCCCACTTTGAAAACCTCTGTATGAAAGTAACCACTCAAACTCCACAGAAACACGGAAGATATTTTCACCAAATGCAATAGGGTTTCAAGTAGTTTCTTTTTTTAAAATCCTCTCATGTTCAAAGTAATTTCCATGATCCAAAATATATCTAAAGGGAAAATTTCTTTACCTTTTTAAAAATGTTTTTTAAGTTTTAAAATGAAAAGTGACTTTTGTGCCACACTATTCAAATGAAATGTAGATATATTTGTAGCTAATTCATTTGGTAAAACAATTAGGTGGGATATAATCAGCAACTTTTCATTACTGCTATTTCAAATAAATAAAAACAACTATTCATATTTGTTGAAATTGAAATCAAATCTATCAGTCAGTAAATATTCTCCACTCAATCAGCTGAAGATTAAATAAAGTTTGTGTTTAATTATAAAAATTCTTTTATACAGAGCAAAATCTATTTCAGTCAAAACTGTCAACATAGGTTTCTTTAGTTTTTAAGTTGGTTTGGCTGGCTGGCTATGTATGTATGTATCATGCTTACAGGCTGCGCCTAGTATGGAGCTAAAGGGCTGAAAATTTAAACATTTACTCCTTATTATGTCTAGAAAAAACATTTTATTTTTTTGAAAATTCCTCCTGTTAAGTAAGTATCATGAGTTATTCCCCTTGGGCAGAAGAGTTCTTGTCCACTTCAATAGGGGGCGCTGTTTCACATTCTGGTCAACGAGCAGCATGCATTGTGTTGTTAGTAGATCAGGGAGCTCGAGAAGCCACGTGTGTGTATCGGGACCATGGTTATTATTTGAATAAAGGACCTGTAAGTAAATCTTTTGTTGCATTTTTAATCTGTTAATATCTGTCATTAAACCAAGCTTACACCTTCCTAAATAGGTTTTTAATAGGGGATTTAATTTGTAATGTAAGTTTATGCTAAATTGGTCCCTTAGTTTGTGTCTGTAGCGTTCACTCTTGTTTTTTTGAAAATTTAGATTTTGTTAGTGATCACCGCCCAACAAAAGGTGAGAGAATTGATTTAT
>VCCN01003796.1:621027-635173 GCA_006491835.1 Architeuthis dux | reverse complement strand
TCTTTTCATCTATAAAATTCCCATTTCTTTAATCTATTCCAAAGCAAAATTTTTAGCCTTTATTTTTATCACAACTTTCTCATTATTATTATAGAAAATTATCACTAATTCTGTAATCAAAAACTGTTCTCAATAAAACTGAAAGACATTTTTTTAATAATATTAGTCAAATTATTATTATAATTTTGCCAAGTTATTAATTCTGTTTCATTTAATTGTGTATATAATTACTTTTTTATTGACTGCTTGCCTGTTTGCTTTTTTATTCAACATGGTGGCCATTCCCACAAGTCTTTGCTTAAAACTATTTCATTCAGAAATGAAAAAAATGTTCAGCAGATTCTAGTTTAGTTTGTTTTCCCCATTCTTTCTACCCCACCCCTGTACAGCATGAAATTTTCTTTTAAAATATAAATTTTTTCATATAAAACTTGAATTTATCGGAAAATGTTTGAGAAGTGTTAATAACCTTCCTGCAAGTTAACATTAGATATGTGTGGAAAAAAAACATCTATTATTTTTTGTGATCGAATATGAAGTATATCATGAGTATCGTCCCAATCAGGGCCACTGAATCACACCGGGGCCAGGAACGGGGAGAGAAAGTTAAAGGTGGCCCAAGAGAGTTAAACTTCTAAGTATTTACGATATGTCCATAAATAAAATTTTCCAGTAAGCGAATATAGTATGGCGTACTAAAGGTGTTATATCAGATGACTGCTCTACATTCAAGCAGTTATTTCTTTGTGAAGAAATAACCGCTCTACATTTAAGCTCATAGTTACATGAATTATACAACTTGGTGTTTCATGTTACTATAATCATCGTAAATTGGAGGTAAATGGAAATCCTGTGTCTTACAGATGCACAATATGGTAGTTAAACACAGCATACAAAGGCTCCAAAAAGTATAAATATACAAAACATATCGATCAGATATTAACACAATAATGAAATTAGAAGCCATTAATTTTTATATAGTTATACTTTGAGGGGTTTTGTACAACTTTTTAGAGTCTTTATATGCTGTGTTCAACTACAATATTTACAGCTATGAACTTAAAAGGTTATTATGGTGTCTAGGTAATCCTTGGTTATACAGATGTAACATATGGTAGTTAGACACAGCATACAAAGGCCCCCAAAAGTCATACAAAGGCTCCAAAAAGTATAAATATACAACATATTGATCAGATATTAATGCAATGTCAAAAAATCTCTGGATGCCTCTCAAAAAAAAATTACAACAACTTTGGCATTTTGGATGTACTGTATAAGGATTATTATGACAGATCTTAACAGATTTAAAATGCAACAAAAGAAGTACTCACACAAACCCAATTTATTCATACATTTACAATGACCATGGTCAATGACACGTGTGTCTTCTCCATCTCTTAAAAACAATATGGCTTCCCTCACCCTATAACATAAACAGTGGCATCTTACCGGAAGTCGATAAGCGCTCTCCTGCCTAAGGGGAATAATTCATTACAGACAATGAGAATACTAAGTTAACAAACTGTTTCCATTATTAGTAAACAAATTCATGGTGTGCTTCACTCTGATAAAGAACAAATTAATGGCTTTTAATTTCATTATTGCATTAATATCTGATCAATACATAGTATAGTTATACTTTTTGGAGATTTAATGACTTTTTGGAGCCTTTCTATGCTGTGTTTAACTACTATATTTTACATCTGTAGGACCAAGGATTACCATTACTGCCAATTTACGATGCTTGAAGTAACATGAACCTAACTTGGTAACCGGACATAAACCAACACTCAGCAACATATGGGTCGGGTTTCTTTTTACATTGAATAGGTGAGCTGTAACAGAAGAACTTTGACCTTCAAGAAGGTTATAATTCTAATTTTATTTTATTCTATCTATTTTTATTCTTGGTTGTTCCCTGGTCACTGTTTTCTCCCAACTTTCTTTGTGAATAAATTCTTATTTATTTTATTTTAATTTGACATTTGAATTGAATTGAAGTAAAAGTTTATGGAGGACACAAGTATGAAATAAAGTCAAATCAATATTTTCTTTACATCTTTAAAATGACTTTGCAAACACTTTGCAGCAATTGAATAGTGTGGGTTTTGATGTAGTACGGTTAACGTATTGCTGTACAAACAAATGTAACTAAATACTAGCATTCCAAGGGAAATTATGAATCACAGCCACCCATATATTCTGTATTGGTGGTGATCACTAAAAAATGTCTGAATTTTCAAAAAACAAGCGGGCAAAAACTAGTGACCAATTTAGCATAAGCTTACATTGAAAATTGAACCCCCTACTAAAACCCTATTTTGGAGGGGAATTTTCGAAAAACAAAAAATAACATTTTCCCTACCCATTGAGGGGAATGTGTGAATAAAATTTCAAGTTTCTACTATGAACAGTTAGGGCCGGGCGAAGTCCAGAGGATAGATAGATAAATTTGAACTCCCCTCTAAAAACCTATTATGGGAAGGAATTTTCAAAAAGCAAAATAATAACATTTTTCCCTACTCTTTGAGTGGAGTGCGTGTGCAAAGTTTAAAGTTTCTACTATGAACAATTAGGGTGGAGCGAAGTCTGGATACATAGATAGATACATATAAATGTGTGAACACATGAATAACTTAAACCTTTGGTAGCTACACATTAAATTATAATAAGACCGTGACAGCTTTTTTGTAGGATCAATGTCTACTAATAGAGATATTACCATATACTTAGTTCCCAAAACCAAGCCCTACAAAATCCCTACAAGCCCTTTAAATAGTAATTTCTAGATTTAGTTTACTCATTACAAAATTTAATAATTGTTAACATCTAACTACAAGAAATCTGTGATTACTCGACAACTGGCCATTGTACGAAGTTGACATTCGCCAGATATATTAGAAGTTTTTGGGATAAGCAGTTCTTGAGAAATCTAATAAAAATAAATAAAAAATTAAAGATTATAGATATTTCTTCATAGTTTCTATAAGTTATCTCCCTTAACTTCAGCTCTTTAGAATTATCTAAATTTATATATAAAATATCTAAATTGGCAACACTGAAAAGAAGTAATCGAAATACTTCGAAGCTTTAGTTTCGTACGACTAACGGAAAGTTATTGTACATGACAATTATGGCAGGCTGCTCCTCACACCATAAAGTTTACCTCTTTCAAAGCATGCATCTTTCGAACGGGGACTGCCATAGTAAGCACATGAATTGCAATCTTAGATATGTATGTATGTATCTGTATGTAAACACAGACAGACATGGGACAGAGAAAAAGGAAACAAGGGATAAATAAATCGCACATACACCGCCCATTTGAATGCTGATAGACATATATCCGGCTGTCTGGAGACTTACACCCCACCACACTAACTAAGGAAACTCTCCTGATACCCCATGCTGGGCACACAGATAACAAGAATATGACCCACAGTTGACCAACACTTAGGAATCATTACCCCAGTCTCTCCTGTTTTTTCAGTATACATTTTACACAAACGTGTTAAGTATGATGAGTTATTCCCCTTGGGCAGAAGAGTTCTGGCCAATGAGCAGCCATATATTGCATTGTGTTTGCAGTAGAAGAGAGAGCTCGGAAGGACACACGTGTGTGGTTGACCACGGTCATTGTGAATATATGAATAAAGGATTTATGTGAGTAAGTAAACCTTCTGTCTGCATTTTTAATCTGTTAATATCTCTCATTAAACCAAGCTTACACTGTGAATAATCAGACTGCACACACAGAGTTTTCTGCAGTGCAAAAGAGCTTCTGAAGATGCCGAATGAGACTTATGAGGCTTATTTTTATGATAATAAATATGTTTCATTTCCACATTGTTAAATTATCTCTACCATTCAGTCAGATTATCTTACGTCCACATAACAAAGCATATAATAGACACAATCTTAGATATAAAGATTGTTAACAATTTAGAGGAGAAAAGTTCAACCAGATAACAAAACACAATCTTCAAACACAATCTTCACTCTATTTCTTTTATCTTCAAAAACCATAAAATTCAAATTTTATTTTAAACGTTATAGAATTATTAATTCATTAATGTTATTAAACCACTTAATTTTAGTGATCCAATATAAAAATCTTGATTTTAGTAGAGTCAACATTCTATTTTGTCAATTTGGGAGAGTAAATTATAAGACTTGAAATTATTCATATATTCCCGGTTTTAAAATTATATACAAATATTTAAGATGAAGAGCAAATATTGAGTCTGCTCTCCCCATATAAAATCAATTTCCAGTAATTTAAAATGAATATTAAATTTCTGGCTTATATGGGAAGTTACTTCATTAATTTTCAAAATCAATAACAGTTTAAGGATTTGGCCAATCTTCTCAAAAGAAAATAATAAACAGGTCTGGTTAGTCACTCAATAAAAACCGTCATGTGACCAATGCCTTTTGGCATCATGCCATGTTGGGGGTGATCAATTAGAAAAAGGGGGGATCAATGAATAAGTTACTACTCTCGTCT
Organism: Architeuthis dux; assembly: GCA_006491835.1. Lineage (NCBI taxonomy): Eukaryota > Metazoa > Mollusca > Cephalopoda > Oegopsida > Architeuthidae > Architeuthis > Architeuthis dux. The sequence continues at coordinate 630,666 of VCCN01003796.1, read as the reverse complement.
TTTATTGAGCAGTTATCACTAAAAAAGTCTCATTTTTCAGAAAAAAAGCGGGAATGATTCTGTACACAAACTAAGGGATCAATTTAGCATGAACTTATATAGCATATTGAACCCCCCACTAAAAACCTATTTAGGGGGAGAATTTAAAAAAAACAACAAAAAAACTGTTTTTACAAGACATAATGAGAAGTAAATGTTAAAATGTTCAGCCCTCTAGCTCCATTAGTGTGGCTTGTACACATGATACATACATAGCCAGCCAGACCAACTTGAAAACTGAAGAAACCTATGTTGACAGTTTTGGTTAACAGTTTCTAATATGAAACCTGCCACAAAGTATTTATTACCTTAAGTGTAAATTTTTTATGCAAATTTAACAAGCCCATCATTTTATTGGAAGCACATTTTTTTTACTAATGAAGTTTTAGTTGAGCGGTGATCACTAAAAAGTCTGAATTTTCAAAATAACAAACATAAATGCTGCCGGGCACAAACTAAGAGACCAATTTAGCATAAACTTACATTTATTGATTTTCCAAACATGCACCTTTGGAATGGGAACTAGTTTTGTTAATATTCTATGCATATCTGAGTTGAGTACATTGGAGAAGTCAGTGGAGTGTTTTCAGTTCATTACTCTACAAGGGACTTGAGTATATAATGTGAGTACATAATTAATTTTATATTTGTTGCATTAAAAATATTTTTGCTTGAACAAATGCAATTTTGTAATGAACAGATGGATGGCATTTGTCTATTATGTATAATAGATTGAAAAGAGGCCAGCACCCTCATAATAGAAACCAAATTATTCATTATCAACTCCTTGCTGGTAGCCATTTTCTATAGATATTGTTGAAGATTTCCCAGTTATTATCACAATCAAAACCTTTGGGATTAGGGTATATAGAATAAGGAATTTACCTGCCCTGAAGCTCATTTGTCTTTTATCTCTAAAGTAAAGGCAGTAAAGAGGATGGGCAACAAGGGTACGCTAGGTTAGAGACATCAAAGCCACTTCCAAACACAATATTAGTGACATTGAATTGCAAAGAAATTGTTGCTAGGATTAAGATAGGAAGAGTTATTTGAGAATGTCTGCACCCACCACATGCTCCCAATGAGCCCCCCCCCCCCACCAAGCTTTATGAATAGTAGTTCACCTACTTCATTTCTACTGACAAATCTTACTAAATGTTGGAGAGGGGGTCCTCAAGGGGCCAAGCCCCCTAGCCCCTCAAATCCACCAAAATCTCTAACTATACCTCTGAGGATTAAACATTAGTAGAAGCTTGCTGCAAAAGGCTTTCTGGTAAAGCAAACAAATTTTATATAAAAACGTTTTGGCAGCATGCCGTGTTGGGGGTGATCAAGTAAAAAATTTGAAAAAGATGCTATCAATGAATAAGTTACTTCTCTAGCCTTTTGTTGGATCACTAAATAGTCTATATTTTTTTAAAAACAAACGAAGAAATAGAAAAGGGACCAATTTAGCATAAGCTTACATTGGAAATTGAACCCCACATTAAAACCTTATTTTGGGAGTGAATTTTCAAAAAACAAACAAAATGTTTTTTCTAGACAATAAGGAGTAAATGTTTCAATTTTCATTAAGGTTTTTTGGTGTGGGTTGCCTGAGGGTGCACGCGTGTCCGTGCGCGCAAACCCCCCTCCCCGGGTAGACACATGCAAACCGTCAGGCAGCACCACATGGCCCCCACCAAAAAACCTTAATGAAAGCATAGAAAATCATCATTAAAATAACAAAGAAGCCTCACAAGGGAATTAACCAAATACTTCGAAGCCTCACTTCCATACAATGAATGGAAAGTAACGGTCCCGTTTACCATACAGTTACATTGTAAATAGAATATCCATCGTAAAACCTTAAAAAAACATTTTTTCTAAAAAATAAAACATCCCAGGAAGAGTATTAGTGTCTAACGGATTAAAAGCACCAAAAATTACTGGTGAAAAAAAATTGTTTCTATTTTTTTGGACTTGGTTAATGAAAGTAGATCTTTACCAAATACTTTATAAAAATATTTGCCACTGAAACCAGAGCGGAGTGGTTGCAGCCCAATGCACCACAAGGCATCTAGAGGAATATACATTTCTGGTATGAATTGTGGCTCATCTGTGTCCTTTAACACTGTGGTTCTCAACCGGAGGGTCGGGGTGTGCCCCACTAGGGGAGGCGTTGTGTAATTCCAGAAGGGGGAATTTCTCTAATTATTTTGGGAATTCTCTGAAGTGTTTGTATAATATCATGATGAACATAATATATTAAAACTAGCATTCCAAGGGAAATTATGAATCACAGCCACCCATATATGCTGTGTTGGGGGTGATCAATTAAAAAGTTGGAAAAAGGGTTGATCAATGAATAACTTCTCTCGCCTTTTGTTAGACACTAAAAAGTCCAAATTTTAAAAAAACAAGCATGAACGCCGCTGGACACAAACTAAGGGACCAATTTAGCATAAACTTGAACCCCCTCTAAAAACCTATTTAGCAGGGGAAATTTTCAAAAAACAAAAAAAACAGTTTCCCTACTCATAGTGTGTGCAAAATTTCAAGTTTCTACTGTGAACAGTTAGGGTGTGTCCGTGCGCGCAAACCCCCCTCCCCGGGTAGACACATGCAAACTGTCAGGCAGCACCACACAGATGAGCCATATAAAAGCCCGGATAGATACATAGATACAGATAGATGTCAGAACACATGAATAACCTAGCAGTGATTAACTAAACCCAGCAATAAACCAGTGTAGTAGGTAGTAGTGATTAATTATATCTTTTCACATGGGGGGGTCAAGGTCCAACTACTAAGGGGGGGCGGGGCGTGGTGGTAAAAGGGTTAAGAACCACTGCTTTAGCAAATCAACTCCAAATATAGAAGATTCAATTTATGTTCAGCATGAAAAGTAATGCCTCATTTTCATAAACTTATTGGGGCATTTTATTGAAAAAGTGCCTGATTTCCTTTCTTATTCTGGCTACATCTTTAAAAATCAAAGTTGAAAGATACTTTTGAGAATTTAAATGAACAAAGATATTATTGTTTGATCCAAAGCAAAAAGGAGATTTTATGTATCATCCTTTTAATGAAAGCCAAAGAGGTTTCTCCTGTATTCTTTTTATCTCTTTAAGACATCCTTATTACACAACTTTATCGCCAATGTTAAAAATGAGTCTGAAAAAATAATCCTATTATATAAAAGCCCAAATCAAATTTTCTGGTTTGTCAGTTCAGTCATGGGGAAAGGGGAGAAGGATTTTATATATCCATGATGCAAAATTATTCTCTTATCTCTTTTTATAAAACTGGACAAATTAGACATATCCTTAGAGTTTTTTTTAAATAACATTAAACTATTCAAATATTTTCTATAGTTTTGAGAAGGGTCATTAACATTCAAATAATAGTTCCTCGGACAATTGAACTCCTCCTTGTTTGTGTTGTTAACATAACGTTTCAGCTGATCCATTCTTTGGCCTTCTTCAGGTGTAATATTCGAATGCGATGGGGTAAACAGAAGTTTTTTAATTTCAAAGGCGGTAACCCTTATAACGTAGGATTCAGGTGTTTCTTTGTCCTCATCTTGTCGGGTTTGGGCCTGTTGAGCAGTGAAAGCCACATCAGGTTAAACCCTGCACTTGTCTTGCTAATGCGTTCAGTCAATATTTTTATATGAGCTGCCTCTTTGATTTTTCACTGCTTCCAACAGCATTCTCTTTCAGTAATCTGGACTTCCTCCCAGAGAGGAAAGTGGTCACCTTTCTCTCTCCAGATAAGGTCAACCATTCCTGATTTTTCTATCTCGCCCTTGATTATAGCTTTGTTGTGTTCTTCCTGGGCTGGCCTATTCAAATAGTTCTTCGGACAATTGAATTCCTCCTTGTTGGCATTCCTCAAGTTTAATATCTGAATGTGATGGGGTAAACAGAAGATTTTAATTTCAAAGGAGCTAACCCTTATAACGTAGGATAGGGTGTTTCATTATCTTTGTCTTGTCAGGTTTGGGCCTGTTGACCCCATCACTTTCGGATATTACACCTGAAGAAGGCCGAAGAATAGATCAGCCGAAACGTTGTGTGAACAACACAAACAACAAGAAGGAGTTCAAGCGCCCGAAGAACTATTTGAATGTTAATGACCCTTCTCAAAACTATAGAAAATGATTCATATTTATTGTTTGTTTTAATGTTGGGAATATACTTTTTCCATTGTGGGTAATAATAAGGTTTTGTCCTTTTTTGGTCATCCATACTTCAGCTATCCCATTAACATTAAATTAGAAGATAAAACTAATTCTTCTTTACAATGTTTATGTATCATCATTCTCTGCTTGTACCCTCATTGAAGGTGTCACAGGGTTAGGTACTCACAGGCAGTTGTTAGTAAGACCCACTTCCGGATTTCCAGGCTTGTATAAGCTGCGTTCTGCTTACGGCACCTGGTATTCCCCAATGGTCACCAATCTAGGGACTGACCAGGCTTGACGTTGCTTAACTTTGGTGACCTTAAAATAATCGGTGTATCCAAAGGAATTTGGCCGTAAGCCCTCGGGGAGAGGTTCTTCAATATTGGTCCTTGTGCTGAGTGCTTAGTGGAGAGGCATTGAGCACGATTTTCAAAATCTTTGGTATGAATCGGCAGTGCATTGAACCGCAGCCTACCGAACCAGGGGCTAGCACTCTACCACCGGGCAATGGTGATTGGTATGATACTTGTTATCCTTGCCAATTTTGGTTCAGATTGGCTGAGTAGTTTCTGGGTTATGGATTTTTCTATGAAATAACTACGATGCAAGGGGAGGTCCAAGGATTTATATTTGAGATCACCTCGTGATACTCCTCATGATATAATTTTTAAAGTCTTTGTTATGACTCGTCAGTGGATTGAACCACTACCGTACCGGAGGTGAGCACTCTACCCCTGGGCCACGGTTTATATTCTGGCCAATTTCTGTGCATACATGGCCTTTTATCAACCAGCCACTTGTTTAACTACAATACTAAATGTAGAGTTGTATGCACTTAACAGCAGCTTCTTTAACATCCACCTTTTAAGTTTAATGTATAGAATTCACACTATTCAAGATTTTTGTTTTTCAATGATTAAATTTCAAAGTAGTTCCTTCCTTGAAAAGTCTTCAGAGACTCTTCAAGGAATAGAAAAAAAACTAACATTACAAATAGTTAAGTGTAGCTTCACAAAATTTCCAAATAATGCATTTGGGAGTTCTTTCTGTTGTATGAACGTGAATCTAATCTATTAAATCTAATGTGAATTTTAAAGTTATTTAAATTTAATGTTCTTTTTTTTCTTCTTAATGACTCTGACTACTTATCATATTTGCAGGCATCAGGGAATTTGGTCTTTCTGTATTTCATTTCATGTACAAATCAACATTTCTTTCGTTTGTTCACAAACGCAGTTCTCATAGAATAAAATATTTTTAGGTGCTTTCAATCCATTAGACCCTAGAACCATCCAGAACTGTGTTAGTTTTTAGAAACAACATTTTCCAAGGTCTTACAAGAGGGGTTCTATTTACATTGTAACTATAATGCTATAGTCAGCACTTACTTTCCACAATCTTACCGAATGTACAGGGGGGATAAAAATATGAAGACAAAATAATGCCGACAAATAATTGAGAAATAAGAAACCCTAACACTAATCCCAACACTAATTCTAATCCTAACCCTAATCCTAACCTCTATATGCTGTATTGGCTCTAAAGTAGGGTTCATGTTTGCAAATGTTTTGTTTTTGAGAAAATAAATGAAAATATAAAATAGACTAGCATTCCAAGGGAAATTATGAATCACTGACACCTATGCTGTGGAAAAAGTTGGAAAAAAGGGGTGATCAATGGAATAACTTCTCTCGCATTCTGTTAGGCACTAAAAAGTCCAAATTTTCAAAAAACAAGTATGAACGCTGCTGGACACAAACTAAGGGACCAATTTAGTATAAACTTATATTGAAAATTGAACCCTCCCTCTAAAAAACCTATTTAGCAGGGGGAATTTACTCTCGCCTTTTCTTGGGCTCTGATCACTAAAAAAGGTCTGATTTTCAAAAAACAAGCGGGCACAAACTTGCAACCAATTTAGTATAAACTTACATTGCATATAGAAACCTTTATAAAAACATATTAAGGGGGGGGGTACTTTAAAAAAACAAAAAAACATTTTCCCTACTCGTTGAAGGGAGTGTGTGTGCAAAATTTCAAGTTTCTACTATGAACAGTTAGGGCTGAGCGAAGTCCGCATAGATACATAGATACATATAAATGTCAGAACCCATTAATAACCTAAAGCCAGAAATAAACCAGTTTTGTGGGTAGAAAAGTAGGATTGTTTGAAAGAATTTCAAAGAGAAGCCAACACACTGTAAAGGTAGAAGCCATGATGACAATACAGAAATGGCTGTCACTACCTCTGGTAAGATGGCCAAAAGTAAATGCTGACTATAACATTGTAGTTACATTATAAATAGAACCCCCTTGTAAAAGCTGAAAAAATATTTGTTTCTAAAAACTAACAATTTCCAGATGGTCTAATGGATTGAAAGGACCTAAAATTGAAAGAAAAAAATAATTTCTTCTTGGAGAACTGCGTTTGTAAAGGAACAAACCTTAACCCTTTCATTGTTTCAGTTGAATTTCGTATTTGCTTTCTTCAGCAACAACTAGGAGGTGCGGGGTGGCCAAGCAGTTAATGGCTCGGAGAATGAACTTGGCGAGCCGAGTTCAAAACTTCAGCTGGGACAGTTTGTGTTCACTACTACCCTTTGGAAAGGCATGAATCCATCTCTCCCCCAGCTGTGAGTAAAATAACGCAGGGTGAAGTGAGTGATGCCACTTCAGATGCTTGTTGCCTCTATTTCACATATTGCAAACAGGCCGAATAAGTAATGTGTGGAGCCTAAGCAGGGATGGCTGAAACCATAGCCAGCATAAGGGCACTATTTACTTACTTACACTAACAACTCAATTCATTAAGATTGGATGGATATCATAACATTTTAAATCAGATAACATTCAAAGCTGGGGCATCTGCAGAAATCTTTTTTAAGAATGAGAGAGCAAGATTGCTACACTATACGCCCAGTTCCAGGAGGGCCATTCCTCCAGGCTGCACCTCCCCAATGTACACAAAGGTGTAGGATCAGGTTTATTGCCTGATGTATCCCAAAAAGGGAAGTGCCAACAGAACTCAACAATTTCTGGAACTATACTACTATATGTACACGTGACGCAACCCACTTTAAACTTGACTTGACTTGAAGGTCAATAAATTCCATATAAGATGGACAATAATTTTTTTTTTTAAAGCTTTGCATATATTATACAGCATCCAATGTGCTGGTATTATGATTAGGGTGGCTGTCTACCAAAACTCAATATGGACAGTTATGGGCTTGGATGAGTTGTAGTGAGCTGTAGTTCTCCAAATACCCTTGTAAACCATTCACCTTATAGGCCAGCGAATACAATAACCAAATTTGTTACAAAAGATCACTATACACACCTATATTTATGTAAAGAGAGAGAGTTTTTGTTCTAAAAAAGTTTGAATTTTCAAAAAAACAAGCGGGAATGTTGCCAGACACAAACTAAGGGATCAATTTAGCATCAACTTACATTTCACATCGAACTTCCCACTAAAAACATATTGGGGTGGGGGTAAAAAAACAAAAAAACATTTTCTCTAGAGATAATAGGGAGTAATTGTTTAAATTTTCAGCCTTCTAACTCATTGGTGCGGTCTGTACACGCGATACATAGTCAGCTAGACCCGCTAAAAAAACTGAAGATACCTATTGAAAGTTTTGGTTGAAGGTTTAATAATATTACACTGCATGCAATATGCTGGTATTATGACTAGGGCGCTATCTACTGAAACTCAATATGTACAGTTATAAGTTGCAGTGAGCAGTCGTCTTCTAAATACCCTTGTAAACCATTTGTCTTATAGTCTGGCATATACAGTAACTTTTTAAAAAGGTTAGAAAACTATGTATTATTGGTAAGAAGTGTAAGAATCTTTCTCTAATTATCCTGCTGTGGTATGACTTTGTTGGTAATGCTTTAACAAAGGGAACGCTTAGGTAGTTTAATGAGGGTAGAGAAGAGAGAGCGAGAAGGAAGTGGACCAATTGGACATCTTAGACTGCTGGGGGGGAGAAAAAAGGTGGGGAGGAGAGGATAGAGAAAGAATTGATGGGGAGCAGTGAGGAGAGGGTAGAGAAAGAGATGATGGGGAGGAGGATGGAGAGGGGGGAGGAGGAAAGTGGAAAGAGCGGGAGGGGAGGGAAGGAAATTTTCTTATTTTGTATCAACTTTTGAGGACATATTAAATTTTATACTCATCGTGTTAAATATTGAATTACCTTTTTTTTAATTGCGTCAAATATTTTTTTACTTTCATAATCTTGATTACTCTAACAAAAATTTCTCAAGAATCAAAACATACAAATTCAAAAGAAATTATGTATTTCATGGTTCTCTATAAACTTCCAACAATCTTTTGGTTTTAAAAATAACCATGGAATTTCCACGGATACCGCTAGTTCAATTAATCTTTGTATAAAGCTTATTTGAATGTCCAATAGATCAAAGAGACGTTTAACCCCTTTTCCTGATGGATGACCCCAAAACGCATAATTGATACTATTATGCAGGAAATGTGGAAATAGTTTTACTAATTTAGGTAATTTCTCGGCGTATATTATTTTATTCTCCCTTGAAATGATTTACACATAATTTTTGTGGTCACTGAACATAAATAATCATTCTGACCCATTTTCTCTATATAACAACATTGTATATTTAAACATCTCTTGAAGCTCAATTAGATTAATGACTGTGTTTGTTTTTCATTTTAAGCATTACCCCATTGAACAAATTGAGCATGAAAACAAAAAGTCATAAAGGCAGGATAATAAATGGATTTATTTTTCCGCTACATTTACACTTGCCCTCTCAGATTTAAACATATTTTTTACTGTTACAGTAACATATAAAAAGAAACTGGTCGACTGTAGTTGTAGACAAACTGAAGGCTTTTCCTTCTTTTCCCTATTGTCATTTTGGATAGGGGTGGGCACGACTCCTATCTCTGGTTCAAAAACAACTTTCCCTCAATACAGATCTTTAGCAGAAAGGCATTGAGTACCATCAAAATATCATTTGGCTATTAACACATCCTCCTCTCTTTGTATTTTTCTAATATATAAACTGTTAGCCCACTTTAACCCTTTATAAGGGACCCCTAAAAATATTTTAGATATCAAAACAAACTTGTTGTATGTATAAACTAAACCTAATTACATTTTTGTATCTTAAACTAAACCTAATTACAAGATATTTTCAGTTGCAAGTTTTATGAATTTTTTTTGTTTATGAGGGCAAAACCCCTTCTGATGAAGTGATCATATATGATGCCTCACCCAAAAAGTGACCAAAAATGGAAAATATAAAAAAAATTAAAAATTAAAGTAGAAAGTTAAATAAAACATAGAATTAAAGAATAACATTCAATAAAATAAATAGTTACCAAAAATTGATATTGACAAAAAACATAACATCCTCCAGGTTGATTTAAAAATGTTATTATGCAG
>VCCN01003796.1:607622-618051 GCA_006491835.1 Architeuthis dux | reverse complement strand
GGGGGGGGGGTTAAATTGGGTCCACCAAAAGCTTTATGAAAAGTAGTTCACCTACTACATATCTTACTAACATTATCTTCCCAAGAACATCTGCTATATAGAATAAACTCCATTCTGAATGTTTTCCCAACGAGTACAATCTCGATATTTTTCCATCCAGAGTGGACAAATGCCTTACCCAATGTTAGTCTTTTTTTTAACTCTCTCATTGCTCTTCATTTTTAGTGTTTCTAACTCGTATAAGTCATTTTAACTCTCTCATTGCTCTTCATTTTTAGTGTTTCTAACTCGTGTAAGTCATTTTAACTCTCTCATTGCTCTTCATTTTTAGTGTTTCTAACTTGTATAAGTCATTTTAACTCTCTCATTGCTCTTCAATTTTAGTGTTTCTAACTTGGGTAAGTCATTTTAACTCTCTCATTGCTCTTCAATTTTAGTGTTTCTAACTCGTGTAAGTCATTGGTAAATAAATTGCTCTTGATTTTTAGTGTTTCTAACTCGTATAAGTCATTTTAACTCGCTCATTGCTCTTCATTTTTAGTGTTTCTAACTCTCTCATTGCTCTTCATTTTTAATGTTTCCAACTCATATAAGTCATTTTAACTCTCTTATTGCTTTTCTAGTTATTTTTACTCTTCAATTTAAGCATGTCATGTTTTAGTGTTTCCAACTTTACAATCAATAAGCTATTTTAACACATTTTTTTTTACTGGTCTTAATTCTGTGGCATAAATAACTACCGTCTTACGAACCCTTTGATGTGAAAAGTGGTTGAAAGGCCTTGCTTAGGGTGACCAAAAATAAACAAAACAGGATACCATACATATTTAAATCACTTGGTTATTTTTTCACTCTCCAGTCTTTGGTATTTATTCATTCTTTGTGAACTCTACCAAGACTAATAGAAGTAGATTATTTTAAGTAACTAACCTTTTGTGAACACATTAATTTCCTTTGTGTACTGACTGCAAAACGTGTTTGCACACGCACGCAGCTTAGAGGGATCTGTGCACTTAATACATTTTTCTTGGCAGATAATTAAGCTTTATTTACCAAATGTTTTCATTGTTGCCAGAATTGTGACTTTTCAACAAAAAATCTTCCAGACAAGAAATGGTAGGAAATTTAAGATCATATCGTCACAGTAGATCAAAAAAGCCGTATGTCCATTTTTTGGAAAAATAACATTTTTACATATTTACAAATGTTACATCAGTTTCTTACTTCAAAACAGCCTTATGTCCAAATACACTTATGAAAAGGCTATCATATCTGGAGATATTGACTTTCACTTAAGGTAAATCAAATACAGAAACTTGTGTCAAAAAGGCCTTAACTCCAAGTGCATTGATTCAAGAAAGCCTTATGTCCACGTGGTATAAATATAAGCAGAGCTGTGGTAAGAGTGCAAAATTACCAAAAAACATTGTTACAGTCACCTTTTCTGTTTTTTCTGCCATCAAAATATAACTGTTCAAAATATTTAATAGCTCATATCTCAAAACCATAAAAATGGACGTATGGCCTTTTTGATCCAATGTGACGATATATTAACCATTATTAATCACTGCTACCCACAACACTGGTTTTTTGATGGTTTAGGTTATTAATGTGTTCTGACATTTATATGTATCTATCTATGTATCAGGACTTGTTTTTTGAAAATGTCTCCCCTAAATAGGATTTTAGGGGGGGGGGGGTCAATATGCAATGTAAGTTTATGCAAAATTGGTCACTAGTTTGTGCACGCTTGTTTTTGAAAATTCAGACCATTTTTAGTGATCACAGCCCCACTTTTTAATTGATCACCCCCAACACAGCATATATGGGTGGCGTTGATTCATAGTTTCCCTTGGAATGCTAGTTATCTTTATGTTTCAGTAAACAGAATATAAAATAAATAGACAATAAAAACTCTGGCATTGAAAACAAATTGTTTTTACCTATGTAACCCCTGATTTAAAATCATTTTTAAAAATGAAGGACGATTTTATGAAATGTTTCAAAAAGTATACATGTAAAATTTTCTGAATGATTATTAGTTGAAACAAAAAGAACTATTGAAAAAAAATTGTTTTTACCTATGTAACCCCCGATTTAAAATCATTTTTTAAAAATGAAGGACGATTTTATGAAATGTTTCAAAAAGTATACATGTAAAATTTTCTGAATGATTATGAGTTGAAACAAAAAGATCTCGACTATTGAAAAGAAATTGTTTTTACTTATGTAAAATCAAACTACTGCTATAGTAATAATGATCCTTACAAATGTACTTTCGTTGCACAAGTTTGCAAGTTGTTTGTGTTATAAATAGAACTCAAGTGCACATGATACCCAGAAATTCACATGAGCTCAATTGGCCTACATTTATATAGCCTAAAGCTAATTCACTTTAATCCTCAAATAACTGAGCTTTTACTTTCAATGCAGGGATTATGTCTCCCTTTCTGTTTAATCCCAGAGTTCTGTTGTAATTATGATCTTTATGTTCATCTTTTTTTCATTCTGATGTTGTATGTGTGAACAGTTTCAAAAGTGACACTATTAAATGATATAAATAGAGGCCGAGATTAGGGAGAGAGCAAAAGGTCATTAGATTATAAGGATTTGGTTAATCCACTAAGAATATTATTGGTCTTCTTATAACATTTTTGTTCTGGTCAATTCAAATACTTTTGGCAATATCTCTGATCCTATAACAATTATTTATATACTCGGGTCAATTAGACAAACTTACAACTACAGGCTGCCATGATTTTATGCTGGGGATGCGTTCTTAGAGGAGGAGGTGGCGTAAAAAGAATCAGACCAAAATAGATCTATTATAGAAGCATGTTAACATAAGTTTTACTATCAATAAAATTGTTATTTTAATATATAAAATAAATAAATAATAACCTAATTAATAAAATAAAATACTATAAAATAAAATACTTCCTGATTTATCAAAAGAAGAAAAAGTCTGGGCAAATTTCAAATCAATATTATTGTCACAAGGTGTAAATCAAATGGACGAACGGCCTGTACAGATAAGTAGCAAAACACAGAACTGAATGCTGGTTCTGTGTTAATGATCCTTGAAGTCATAAGCTCAAGTTTTATAGTTTTATAGTCTGCGATACTGACCTGATATAAACAGATTTTATAAATACAAGATAAAACAAGAGAAAAAATAAAGCTTTTTAATCAAAAATTTGCTTTGCCTTCAACATATAGGGTTGTAAGGTTAACGTTACTATTAATAATTTGCAGGAATTAAAATTGTAATTAAAAATGGGTGTGAAAACGTGTAGAAAGTAAAGATAATAGTGTTTCTGTGTTTGCCGGTTTTTGTGTACCCAAATGGATTTGTCTGTGATGTGGAGGTTATTTTGAATCGCAATGTCTGGTGATAATTGCACCGAAAGATATGAATAAGAAAAAGGCATATGACGGAAAAGAAAAATACTGGTATAGAAAAAGGGTAGTTTCTTATCTGGAAGAATGTTTAAGACATGAATCGCTAGCCTGTTGTTGGGAGAAACAAAAAGAGATCCTTGGTCATTTTAATCTCGAAGAACCTATATTTGAGGCATTTATTCCTAGTTTCTGGGCAAAAAGGAATGTGGAGCAAATGACCAGATTTGAAGCAAGAAATATTGGCATTTTAAGAAATGCCCATATTAAAAAGAGAAACAGATTTTTACGTATATATATTAAAAGCACATAGTGAGCCCTAGGCGACTAGGATACTAAATGATGAAGCAAAAGGGTTTTACATGCCTAGAACGGTTGACACAGGCGAGTGAGCAATGGAAATCCTTATAAACAGGGGTTTTATACTAGTGCTGATGTCACGGAAAAAAGGAGGCCATATTTAGTTTTGTAAATCATATGGTCTAGGCTAGCTTGACCGTGGTGATAAGACCAGCTCAATATCCCTATTTTAGTATTTATTTATTAGTTTTATGAAAGTGACCACTACAGGGTAATGAGATATATCGACCCAGGTGCAAAGAAATGTCAGTCTCAGAAAATTTAGTCATTGAAAATTTGCTCTCAAAAATTATGAAAATATTAATTTTAAATAAAGGAAATTAAAAGAATAAGAATTAATGAAAGACCATTTTGGAAATATTGATGGTAAAACAAAATTGAAATTAAAAAGTAGGAATTAGTTAAAGACTATCATAATATCAAGTTTTACTAAAAAATGGTAATTAAATATATGTAAATTCGGTCTCAGAAAGTTTGGTCTTATATATTATTTAAAATAGGCAAAGTTTTCTGACTACCCAATAATAAAAAGACCTTAGGATTCTATGTCCTTGATTTCACAATAGAGCCATGATCATAAATATTAATATATGCATTTCCTCATTTAAACGAGCGGTCACTCTTCAGAAGAGGCTATAAAAGTGTTGTTTTTTTCTATAACATCAGTTGTTTAACATCATAGAAAACAAATTTTTAAAAAAACTATTATTAAAATGGCAATGTTGTATTTGTTATTCTCATCTTTTCGATCTACAAAGCTAATAATAATGTTATCAGACAGATATTTAAAAAGCCACTAATCAAAGATTATATAAACTGGTTAGTCAAATAATAGAAACCGTCACGTGAACATTTTTTGGCAGCCTGTGTGTGGGGAGTGATCAATTAAAAAATTGGAAAAAGGGGTGATCAATGAATAAATCTTTTTTTAACCCACCCCACCAAATTGGTTTTTAGTGGGGGTTCAATTTACAATGTAAGTTTATGCTATATTGGTCCCTTAGTTTGCGTCCGGCAGCATTTATGCTTGTTTTTTGAAAATTCTGACATTTCTAGTGATCCCCGCCCAACAGAAGGTGGGGGAAGTAACTTATTCATTGATGACCTCTTTTTCCAATTTTTTTAATTGATCACCCCTAACATAGCATGCTGCCAAAAGACATTGGTCACATGACAGTTTCTATTGAGTGACTAACCAGACCTTTTTTTGTTTGTTTTTAAAGTGTATAAAAGCATGTGATAACAAGTCATTGAAGATTACCAATAACTGAGTTCAGAACCGTAACTTGAATTTCTCCCAAAATAGACGTCCTTTGAAGATAATAGGCTTCCTTAATCAAAACCATGTTCCGTATCAGAAAGGCTCTAACAAAATATATTCTGTTAGGAACATAGTTCCCTCTAAGCTGTGCGTGTGCACACACATTTTGCAACCAGTGCACAAAGTAAATTAATGTGCACATAAAAGGTTAGTTACCTATAATAATGTGGTAATTATAAATTATACTTATAATTATAAGTATAATAATAATATCATAATGATATTCATTGAAAATAATCCCTTAGCTAACTGTTTCTGTTAAATAGTCATTTTTTTCAAATACTACATTTGTACATCACTAATTTCTTGTTCCGGTTTGTACAGCACAGCTGCAGCCATGTTTGGTCGACAGTTTCCATATTGTGAAGTTTAGGAAGATCCGTGTCAAATTCTGTAAATATCTCACTGAGTTTTTATTGAAAAATATTGATTCACCATTCACCATGTCGAATTCAAAAGTGCACACATTTTTTTTACAAGAGAAAATATGCACAACATAAGACTTTTTTGTGCACACTGACTACTAAAAATTAGAGGGGACATTGGTTAGGAAATCTGCCTTGGTTCGACTTGCCAACATTGAGGGTAAGTCACTAGGAGGTACTGAAATAATATACATATTTGAGAGACCCAGCTTGATGTGAAAAATGATTGAAATCTTTATCATATAGAACAATGCTACAGGAAAAGTATAAAAACAGATCTGATTAGTCACTCAATAGAAACCGTCACATGACCAATGTCTTTTGGCAGCATGCCATGTTGGGGGTGATCAATTGAAAAATTGGAAAAGGGGGGTGATCAATGAATAAGTTACTTCTCTCGCCTTTTGTTTGGCAGTGATCACTAAAAAATATGAATTTTCAAAAATTAAGGGACCAATTTAGCATGAACTTACATTGCAAATTGAACCCCCACTAAAAACCTACTATGGGGGGCATTTTCAAAAAACAAAAAGAATCTTTTTTCTAGACATAATAAGGAGTAAATGTTTAAATTTTCAGCCCTCTAGCTCCAGCCTGTATGTGTGATATATACATAGCCAGCCAGATCAACTTGAAAACTGAAGAAACCTATGTTGATAGTTTTGGTGACTGTCTTGGTTGATGGTTTCTAATAATGATTGTGAATACATTGTTGCAATGTAAGTTTTTGTTCACTTCGCACTAATACCCTTGAGAAAGACATGAATCCATCCCACCCCAGCTATGGGTAAAATAGCACGGGGTGAAGTGAATGATGCTACTTTGGGTGCTTGTTCCCTATAAGTCTATTTCACATATCACAAACAAGCCGAAGTAGTAATGTGATATTTGGAGCCCAAGTAGGGAGGGCTGAAGTCATAGCCAACATAAGGGCACTACTTACTTTAGTGAAAGGACATATACAACTCTTTAAAAAATATATGTATTACTCAATAGTTGATCATGGAACTAAAGACCAAAAGTCTGAAATGTCCATTTCTGGCCAACGTATCATTATTTTGGCCTCATTCAAGTGAAGGAAAATTCTGATTTCACTTTCAACCAAAGGATTCTTTTTCTCTTCAAGCAACAAGTTGTGTACTTTAAATCTTTATGTAAAATCAAGATTTAAAGATAGATAAGGAGATAATACCAACTTTATCTCCAAGACTTACTCAACACAGGCACTGGAATAGCTTTGAATCTGGAAGTCTAGCAAGTCTGGAGGGAGAGTTTCAATACCAGTCTCTTGAGGCTGGCCAGCTTGTAGAGAGATACAGAGACTCAAGAAAAAGTCTGAAATTCCATTTCTTGTCAAGGTATCATTATTTTGGCCTCATTCAAGTAAAGAAACATTCTGATTTTAACTTTGAACCAAAGGCCTCTCTTTCTCTGCAAACAATTAGTTCTCTATATTAAAATTCACTAAAGTCAAGAAACAAAAATATTTCAGTTCTTATGGAAAATCAAGATTCAACTCTTAAATTCATGGACTGCTTGTAACCACTTGTACTGACAGTGGAACTCTTCAATGAATAGAATTACAAATAATGAAACTCTTCTGTGGATTGAATAGAACAAAAAACCAAAATAAATAAATTCACCAATTGGTCATAGGGAGATAATTTTAATCAGGAGTTATTTCCTTGATAATGACATCCAATCATTTTTTATGAATTTAAGAGTTAAAGATATAAATAATTTTTTTAAACTCAAGTGGCTAGTATTGAACCTCTGCCTCCAGAATTGCAATGCAGTTATTTTCCTAGTTGTAAAAACTGTACTGATATGCTAACAGATGGTAACTATGCAAAATTCATATAACTAAAAAAAGTACATTTACATTTTATGCTTAGAAGCATTGCTCTAACTTAACTCTTAAATTCATAACAGAAATGTAAATTTTAATATCAAGGCGAATAACTACTGATTAAACCTACTCCAGAATCGCAATGCAGTTATTTTCCTAGTTTTAAAAACTCTGTACTGACACATGGTAAATATGTAAATTTCATATAACTAAAAGTACTAATTTTTAAAATTTTTATTTTTACATTTTATACTTAGAAGCACTGCTCTAACTTAACTCTTAAATTCATAACAGAAATGAAAATCTTAATATCAAGGTGAATAACCACTTTTAATATTAAGGCGAATAACTACTTATTAAATTATTATTATTGCAGCTTTAGATGAATTTTTAAATTCACTTTTTTATTCCATCTGACATAATAAATTTAACAAAATTCATATTAACATTTACATTTCTTTCACAGAAGAGCTCTGCTGTCAATTAGGAGTGGTATCAAGCTGTTTATGAATTTAAGAGTTAATGAAGATGACATAAAATATCATCTAATGTAAATACCAACAATCCTGCTTTTTTCTATTAGTTGTACATCAAAGCTTAGGCTCTCATCCGTAGTATTCTGCCATTGAGCTACTGTCCCGAAATGTTCAAAGCTGTGTAGTGGAAGATATTGGTGATTTAACACTTGTGCATTATCCCTTTGATGTTGCATGGAGTGCTAACAAAACATTTTCCATTCAATGATTTTTCTCTCTTCTTTCTTTGCGGATAGAGAATGGCTACAAGAATTATTAGTGGCTCGAGGCTATTTGTTCGACAGACATGCAGGCATGCTAGAGATGCTGGCTCTGAAGAATCATTCTTTTTCCGGCACTACTAGCCATTGCTGTAATAGATCATACACTGAATCGCACTACTCAGAGCTGTCTGGAAAAATAATCTTTTGTTCATGAGCAAATACAAGTAGGCTTCATCTTCTTTATAAATGATGTGGGACAATACAGGAATTTGCCACTAGGATTTCTTTCTCAGTAAATTGGACACCCATCTTTTCTTTTAGTCAGACAAGCTAACGTGTAATATCTATCTTTGTCCTGAAGAAACTAATAGATACTAGCATTCCAAGGGAAATTATGAATCGCCGCCACCCATATATGCTATGTTGGGGGTGATCAATTAAAACGTTGGAAAAAGGGGTGATCAATTAATTAAGTTACTTCACTCATCTTTTGTTGGGCTGTGATCACTAAAAAAGGTCTGAATTTTCCAAAAGTAAATGGGCACAAACTATTGACCAATTTAGCATAAACTTACATTGCATATTGAAACCACTTCTAAAAACCTATTTTGGGGAGAATTTTCAAAAAACAAAAAAATCTTTTCCCCTACTCTTTGAGGGTAGTGTGTGTGCAAGATTTTAAGTTTCTACTATGAATGGTTAGGGCTGGGCAAAGTACGGATAGATACATATAAATGTCAGAACACATGAATAACCTAAACCCAGCAATAAACCAGTGTTGTGGGTAACAGTGATTAATAAGCAAGTGTCTGCCACACACATATATCCTGTTGGTGTTCTGTCTAATCAGATTGCAAACAGGGGTGTACCTAATACGGGGTGGCTCCACCCCCCATGCTCTTTCTGTCGGCAAATTCCTTCTAGAGGCCTACCAAATGGGGAGTGCAGGGAGTTATCACCCCCCCCCCCCCAACCCCAAATGCTCTTTCAGTCAGCAAATTGCTTCTATGGTTGCCAAATTAGCCATGTTTTGGCTTAATCTGGCTGATTTTTTACAATTAGGCCGATACAAATCTATGATAGCTGATTAAATCTGGTTAGTTTAATAATAGTAAATGTTCAATATTTATTAATAATTTGTTCTGGAGTGTAAAGTTATTTTATTTAATAAATAAGCTTTAAATGAGTATATATATATATCATCATCATCATCATCAGCCGTTAAAAGTCCACTGCTGGATGAAGGCCTTTCCCATCTCCCTCCATGACAACCTATCTTGTGCTAATCTCTGCCAATCTTTCTATCTCGTCCCTCCATCTTGTGTCTGGCCGTTTCCTACTTCTTTTACTATCCCATGGGCACCAATCTGTTAATCTTTTCCCCCATCTATTGTCATCTCTTCACACTAGGTGGCCAGCCCATCTCCACTTTTGTTGTTTAATTAGTTGTATAATATCCTTTACTCTAGTCTTTTCTCTGATCCATGTTGATCTTTTTCTATCTCTTAGCGTTACCCCTAGCATTGCTCTTTCCATGGCTCTCTGTGCTATTCTAAGTTTGTTTTCTGCTCGTTTATAGCTAGGAATCAGTTTTAATGATTCATTATAAGCGTTACTGAAGGTTTCAGATAAAGATTTTCATAATATCACATTATAAAAATCTTTATGTGAAACCGACAGTACCGCTTGTAATGAACCATTAAAACTGATTCCTACCAATACTCACTCTACTTTTGTATTGAGCTCTCTTTGGATCACTAAGGTCTATGAGGATATTGAGGCACAAGTGTGCCACATATCCAATATTATCTATCTGTATATATATATATACACTAATATTTGAGCCTTCTGTTTGTTTGTTGTTGTTGTCCATGCCTCTTCTCCTGGGTAATCAATAAAATCAACTTCCCACATAAGCTAACCTTCAAGGTTATTCAAGGTCACCAGAGGTCATTCTTGAGCCAATCTTCGGTTGTAAACATCATAAAAATTTAATTTTGATACCAGGAGATTTCGTCTATCATTCTTCTCATGAATGGAAAAAACATTCTTTGAATAAAATTAATTTTTTACAAGTTTTCACTTTTTCCACAAATATTTACGCAATTTCTTCTAGCCGTGGTCATATTGTCTCAGCACTTTTCATCGCTTTCTCAATAGTACCTGCCGATTAAATCAGGTCATTTGGGTGGTGGTGGGGATTTCAGTTTGGTTTATATTTACCGGATTTGTTTATTCGCTCTTTCTTCCTCTCTCTCTCTCTGTACATAATATCTGTTTACATTTCGGGTGCATTTGGCTTTCTACTAACGATGTACCTATAATGATCAGCTGGG
>VCCN01003796.1:581051-592510 GCA_006491835.1 Architeuthis dux | reverse complement strand
AGATAGATAGAATAAGTTTAAATGCGCATATTCAAAATCATGTATATAAAATGTGTTTGTTAGGCCAGTAATTAGGATGAAGGCTATATTAACAAATGGTAAACAAAATGAATTGTTTTATTTGGTTGAAATTGAAAAGTAAGGAATGTTATTAAAATGAAGGTTTTGTTTTGTTAAAATAACAAACAAAATTACAGACTGAATCCTGATTTGGAATGCTTGTGCAAGAATTTAGAATAACAATAAAACGTCGGCTGATCTGGCTAAAGAATTTACTGACGCAAACAAAAAAAATAATGTAATGTTTTAACGTCATGAAAAGATCACATGTTAAAAATGGGCGTGAAAACCCAAGAAAGGGAGAGAGACCAGGACTAGCTGTCCAAAGCTAGGACTAATGTTCGCGGCTCCACAGGGGGCACGGTTAGGAACTCAGTGTTTCTAGAGCTGCACAGCTTTTTGACGTGAAGTGTAAAAATATTAGGTACATGCAACTTACAAAGTTTAAAAGAGAAACATGGTAGCAGCTGTATTTTTTCTGTTTGTTTGACATTGTTTGACAACTCAAAATTCAACAATATTCTGAATGAGAACTTTAACCTACAAAGTGTGTTGACAGCAGATTTTATAGTATCACGTATCTTACAGTGCAGCTTCCCAGTTGACTTTCATATCAATTCCTTTCAGCAAAAGCCACGGCACACAAAGAAGAATGAACATCAAATGATATCCGACCAGTTCCAACTATACACACCAGTGCAACACACGATTTATTTGCTTATATGGGGTACCATCAAACTCTATAACGTAACAAGATTCATCAATAGAAACGCAGGTGAACTACTATTTATAAAGCTTTTGGTGGTCCCCCTCCATTGAGGCCTGGGAGCATTTTCAGTTAGCCTCTCCTCAGCTACACCTCTGGTGGAATGCATTAGGTTGTAGGAAAGAATGTCTATTTTATAGGATAATTCACATGTCATGCTCAATACAGGAAGACTTACAAAACGCTGTGTACAGAGGTGATCCCATAGCCAATATTGCTGGGTATTACTTGGCACAGAGGAACTGAGGCCCAGGATTCATCCTGTGGCCAAGTCTCCCATTGCTCAGTCTCGGGGGATCCATAAGCCCCGGGGCAGGACTACTCCATTGCACTAAAAGGGTCAGGAGTTGTTACCTAGTTGAGATGAGCAACATATCAATTATATCATTATATCATTTTATGGAGATGTAAGCGAAACATGAAAGGTGTATCTGGTCTACACTCTTAAATATGAACAAAACAGCATGACATTGACTTTGGATTATTGATAGGGAATGCTGTTGGAAACAGAGAAAAATCAAAGAGGCAGCACATATCAATATATCGACTGAATGTATTAGTCAAACAAATCATTTTTTTAATATTCCTACCTTATATATATGGACATATACCAACATACACTATAAGTAATACCCAAGTTCTTATTAAAATGATATTAAATTTCAAATAGTTCTTCAGATGATTGTTGTTCGTGTTGTTAACACAATGTTTTAGCCTATCCATTATTTGGCCTTCTTCAGGTGTAATATCTGAATTTGTATGTATTAGTCAGACAAGTGTGAAGTTCAACCCGATGTGGCTTCTGCTATTGAACAGGGACAAGGTACGGAAATCCAAACCTGACAAGGCAAGGAAAAAAGATACCCGAATCATATGTTTTAAATGTTGCCTCCATTGTGTAAACACTTCTGTTTACCACCATCACATTCGGATATTTCACCCGAAGAAGGCCAAAGAATGGATCACCCGAAATGTCATGTTAACACAAACAACTAGAAGGAGTTCAATCATCCAAAAAACTATTTGAATAGCATGACATCTTTTGTGCATTACAAAGCAATGGATATTGGCTTTTATATACAGAGATAAAACCATCTTTAAGAAACGCAGTTCGTTCAGTTCATAAAACTGTCTAAAATTTATGGGAATATCCTTTTCTTTGAAGGAAACATCTGCTTTTCCAACAGTTATTTCTTTTCCTATCAAATTACAGAACAGACAGGTGAGAAAAGTAAACAGTTACAGGTCTCTTCAAAATCCTTGTCTAGACTCAACACAACCTGATAGAGAGATTTTTATTCTTCATAGGATTCTTACCTGACTAGTATTTTCATTTTTTATAAGCAATAAAATAATAATGGCACATATGGCTATTATATAAAATCAATTTTTATCATTAAACTGCCAAAAGATGTTGGTCATGTGATGGTTTCTATTGAGTGGCTAACCAGACCAGGTCAGTAACTCAATCGAAACCATCGCATGACCAACGTCTTTTGGCAGCATGCCGTGTTGGGGGTGATCTATTAAAAAATTGGAATAATCAATAAAAATGATGAAAAATCTTTAAAATATTGAATGAAAAAAAATTGTTTTTCATAGATCAAAAGCCGGAACGATTAAAACTAAAAATTTACCTAAAAAAATTATTTTACTTAATTTTCCTGTTTCTTTAATCTCAAAGTAAGAGTTCTGTTCCAGCAGTTCCTGGACATTATTCCAAAAAGGATAAAAATAATTAGTATCTCGATGGATATATCTGTAAAATGTGTAAAAATCAACGAAAGCATGATTATATAAAATAGATAAATCATCAAATTAATAAAAGGTGGGGTAGGAATCTTATGAAAATGTTAAATGAATAAATTACTTCTCTCGCCTTTTGTTGGGCAGTGATCACAAAAAAAGTCTGAATTTTTAAAAAAAACAAGCATTAACGCTGCCAGAAACAAACTAACGGACCAATTTAGCATAAACTTACATTTCAAATTGAACTCCCCCACTAAAAACCAATCTAGAGTGGGGGATTTTCAAAAAACAAAAAAACGTTTTTTCTAGACATAATAAGGGAGTAAAGCCCTCTAGCTCTCTTGGTGCGGCCTGTACACATGATACATAGATAGCCAGCCAGACCAACTTAAAAACTGAAGAAACCTATGGTGACAGTTTTGGTTGACGGTTTCTAATAGTAATTGATTTTGTAAAAGAATAGTCAAGAGAATCAATAGCAGTAACAGCCTTCATTGCAAACTGACATATTTATTCCTAAACTGTTCAACAGGGAACAAATTTCAAAATCAATTAAATCTTCAAATATTACCATACATCTGAAGATAAATTTATTTTTACTAATTAGATATGAATTCCACTTTTAGATAAACAAATATTTAAACAGGTCTGGTTAGTCACTCATTAGAAACTGTCATATGAGCATCCAATTGGAAAAAGGGGTGATCAATGAATAAAGTTACTTCTCTCACCTTTTGTTTGGCTGTGATCACTAAAAAAGGTCTGAATTTTCAAAAAACTAAGGGATCAATTTAGCATAAACCTACATTGTAAATTGAACCCCCCACTGAAAGCCTAATATAGGTGGGGAATTTTTAAAAAAACCCAAAAGACATAATAAGAAGTAAATGTGTAAATGTTCAGCCCTCTAGCTCCATTGGTGTGGCCATGGGGAATCAATGAATAAGTTACTTTTGTTGGGCAGTGATCACTAAAAAAGTAAAAAAAACAAGCGCAAATGCTGCCAGACACAAACTAAGGGACCAATTTAGCATAAACTTATTTTGCAAATTGAACTCCCAACTAAAACCTATTTAATGGGGGAGAATTTTCAAAAAGCAAAATAATTTTTTTTCTAGACATAATAAGGAGTAAGTTTCAGCCCTCTAGCTCCATTGGTGCAGCCTGTATGCGTGATACATAGCCAGCCAGCCGGATCAATTCAAAAACTGAAGAAACCTCTGTCTTGGTTAACGGTTTCTAATAATTGGTCTTATCCTTACCCTTATAAAGCTCATGGAACCTGAAAATAAAATCATACAAATAATGAGTCGTGTCTGTCACACTTCTAGTATCAGTAGCAACCATCAGCCCTTCTCCCTTCCTACGCTCTTAGTAAACTACCAAACTATTCCTTATTACGTCCAGAAAAAACTTTTTTCTTTTTTTAAAAGTCACCCTCTAAATAGGTTTTTAGGGGGGGGGGGTTCAATTTACAATGCCAGTTTATGCTAAATTGGTCCCTTATTTTATGTCTGAAAGCATTCATGCTTGCTTTTTGAAAATTCAGATTTTTTTAATGATCACTGCCTAACAAAAGTTAAGAGAAGTAACTTAATAATTGCTCACCCCTTTTTCCAATTTGTGCTAAATTGATCCCCTAGTTTGTGTCCAGCTGTATTCACGCTTGTTTTTTTAAAATTCAGACGTTTTTAGTGATCACTGCCCAACAAAAGGCGAGAGAAGTAACTTATTCATTGATCACCCCTTTTTTAAAATTTTTGATTGATCACCCCCAACACAGCATGCTGCCAAAAGACATTGGTCACGTGACAGTTTCTATTTAATATACTAACCAGGCCTGTCAAAATACAAACCGTGACTTTTATCTGTGACAATTTAAACATTTTTGCTTCTTGAGAAGCAAAGAGCTAAAAATTCATTTTCGAGATTCGTGACAAAGAAAAAAGTCAAAAGGATTCTTGCCTAAAGGCAAAACCAATGTTGACAGTGCTGGGTTTTTTTACACAGAGATCTGGGTTTTTCAATACCTGTCTGGGTCATGGTTTTTAGAAACTGTCAACCGAAACTGTCTGTAAGGTTGGTTTAATGACAGATACTAACAGATTAAAAATGCAAACAAAAGGCGTACTTACACAGATACAGTTTATTCATATATTCACAATGACCGCGGTCAACAATTCACACACGTGTCTTCTTGAGCTCCTAATCACAATAACAAAATGGCTGCTCGTTCACCAGAATGTAAAACAGCGCCCCCTTACTGGAAGTGGATAAGTGCTCTTGTGCCTAAGGGGAATAACTCAAGATACTTAACACTGTCAACATAGGTTTCTTCAGTTTTCAAGTTGGTCTGGCTTGCTGGCTATGTATATATGTATCACATGTACAGGCCGTACCAATTGAGCTAGAGGGTTGAAATTTTCAACATTTACTCCTTACCGGTAAGACGTGGCAGAGGCTAGCACAATCTAGGTCATGATGGAAGGAGATTGGAAAGGCCTTTGTCCAGCAGTGGACTTATAATGGCTGATAATGATGATGACTGCAAAAAACATTTTTTTTGTTCTTTCAAAATTCCCCTCTTAAATACCTTTTTTTAGTGGGGGTTCAGTTTGCAATGTAAGTCTATGCTAAATTGATCCCTTGGTTTATGCCCGCTTGTTTGAAAATTCTGGCTTGTTATGTATGTGTCATGCATACAGGCTGCACTGATGGAACTAGAGGGCTGAAATTTTTAACATTTACTCCTTATCATGTCTAGAAAAAAACAGTGTCTTTGTTTTTTCAAAATTCCCCCCATAAATACTTTTTTTAGAGGGGGTTCAGTTTGCAATGTAAACCTATCCTAAATTGATCCCTTAATTTATGCCCGCTTGTTTTTTTGAAAATTCAGACTTTTTTTTTAGTGATCACCACTCAACAATAGGCAATTGGTCACCCCTTTTCCCAATTCTTTGATTGATCACTCCCAACATGGCATGCTACCAAAAGACGTTGGTCATGTGACGGTTTCTATTGAGCAACTAACCGGACCTGTTCTGTATTTTTTTTAAATTGAATGTAATATAAGTTTTTGCCATACATTACAGTTTCTCAAGTTTTATATTACTTGGATCTCTTTTCTGTCAAATCCGTCTGGCAGAGAATAGTGCCAGATTTGTATGACTTTGGAAGCCCTACATGTTATTTGCAATTTGCTGTGTGGTCTTAGCTAAATGAGTTTGATGATGAATGCAGATGCGTTCGAATGTCAAAAGACTGCATTTCTGAAAACATGAACATCCCTGAATATTGGTATAAATTACATGACAACAAAAATGGTCTTCATCAGCCAAAATATCAATTATTATCAGATTTTATGACCAACTGGGCAGTTCTACCCCACTTCTCGGGTTGTGCACAGAGTTTTCTTTCTCAAGTGGACAGTATTAGAACAAAGAACACATACAACCTAAAAACAGAAACTACAAGAGACAGACTTCTAGCCAAGTAAGCAATAACGAAACAATAATACGTGTACGAGATGGCAGTCAAAAACCGCAGACTCAAAACAATTATAACAAAATGGTTTCAATTTTTGAAGATTTTGATGAATAGTAAAAAACAAAATCCAAAGTATTGCACTGTTATTCATTGCCATAGAAATAGTGGCCAAAATAATAAGTTGTATAAAAACAACTAAAAATTGGATGAAGGTAAAAACTAATCAAATTTAATAAAACGTAAGTAACATTTATTTGTAACACTATGTAATAGCTAAGTAGTAACTGTTAATAAATAGATAAAAATAATTGTTTTTAAAACTGCCTCGTTTTTTGTGTAGAATCTGGGTTCATTTGAGTGCAGGATCTTGTTTTTTTTTTTAGGAAAAGCTGTTGGCAACCCAGGGCCAAACCACAGAATCAGAAGAGTTAATTTGAAGCACAACAGCAGGGGTGGATCCAGGAATCTTTGTGTGGTGGGGGTGTAGTTTTCAAGTGATTAATGAATTTGGTCGGTTTGTTAGGATTTCTCACTATTTCAGACAATTTCTGTATTAATATTTTCTATAGTTTTGTACATGGGTGATACCATAGACAATATTTAAACAGATGTTTAATTGATTGATTGATTTGTTTAGCGGCATATCAACCCTTGATAGGTCATTTAATGCCGAAATCAGTTTATAATCCCCAAAATAGTGTCTTGTGACTTTGGTAAACGGTTATTTTTTTTAATTAGAGTCTTGCGACTTTGGTGGCGCCTGTTTGGGGGTGGGGGTGGGGGGGGTCTTACCCCTCTGCAGGGCATACAATCAGCGTATTCTAGGCCCCAGCTGACAGGACCGGAACATAGATGTATATTCCCAACATTAATATGAACAATAAATATGAATAATTTTCTATAGTTCTTGGCCAATTAAACTCCTTCTTGTTTGTGTTGTTAACACTTTCGGTTGAACTCATATCAATATGTCGACTGAATGCATTAGTCAGACAAGTGCGGAGTTGAACCCGATGTGGCTTCCGCTGCTCAACAGGCCCAAATCCAACATGACAAGGACAAGGACAAAGAAACACCTGAATCCCACATTATAAGGCTTAGCTCCTTAGGCTGAAGAATGGATCGGCCGAAACGTTGTGTTAACAACACAAACAGCAAGGAGTTCAATTGTCTGAAAATCTATTTGAAAATTTCTGTATTGTTCGTTCAATAATGTTGAAGTTGAAAATAATGATAAAAAGAAAGCAGAATTAATGAACTGAAAATTATTTTCGAGAAAACATTGCTAAGTGGTGAGCAGGGGGAGGTCTGGACGCCCAGCCACACCTGAATAGTTTCAATGCTGATCTGACAATCAATTTCTTTAGTCTCCAAAGTAACAGGTCACAGTTTTATTCACATCTAGAAATTTATTTGAAAGTCAAAATTCAATGATTAAACAAAAAAAATTAAATGAAATCTACAAATTTAATATCTTCTATAGTTTTGGGATACAGAAATTTGAGGTTTCAGCCCTCTAGCACCATTGGTGTGGCCTGTATGCATCATACATATATACCGGCCAGCCCCAGCCAGCCAGCCTGAAAAAAACTGAAGAAAGCTATTTTGACAGTTTTGGTTGACGGTTTCTAATACATCTGTTTACTGTGTGTCTGTTACCTGTTAACTCACTTCAAAGTTCAAGTAGGTATTGAGCCAGCTTTACTCACCCACATGTGATGAAAGCCCGCTTGAATTTATGAGTGTCTCATGTGATAGCTGAAGTATGGATAACCAAAAAAAGGACAAAACCATATTATTATCCACAATGGAAAAATTATATTCCCAATATTAAAACAAACAGTAAACATGAATAATTTTCTATAGTTTTGAGAAACATTAACATTCAAATAGTTCTTTGGACGATTGAACTTCTTGTTGTTTGTGTTGTTAACACAACGTTTAAGCCAATCCATTCTTCGGGCTTCTTCAGGTGAAATATCCGAATGTGATGGCGGTAAACAGAAGTTTTTTACTCCAATAGAGGCAACGCTTAAACAATAGGATTCGGGTGTTTTTTTATCCTTGCCTTGTCAGGTTTGGATTTCCATACCTTGTCCCTGTTAAGTAGCAGAAGCCACATCGAGTTGAACTCCACACTTACCGACTGAGCCAAATTGACAAGTTTTACATATCTTCAAAAATTTATGTTATGTTTTTTTATTTATTATATATACAAAGAAAAGTTGCAGCAATCCTCTTCAGTTGGAATATATAAAATTAACATTTCCCAAGTGATCAGTAGGTGGCTCTCTTACCGACTGAGCCAAACTGATAAGTCTTAAAAAATCAAAAATTTATGTTATGTTTTTTTTATTTATTGTATATACAATATAAATGTTGCAGCAATCATCTTCAGTCGGGATAGAAGTAAGAATGGTGTTTGACCCTGCAGTAGCTAGGCTTGTTTCCTTCTCATTTAACCTTTTCAAGGCTCATTAATTGGCAAAAGATTTAGTGCAAGGTTGTAGTAGATTTTATCAGAAAATGTCTGTTAGCATTTTGCGGTAATCGCTGACAGGAGGAAATGCTTCAAACCATTTCTCTTAGCACATTGGAATGGTAATGTGCGTGGAATGTTTTGTGAGGCTCTCACTTGAAAGCAGAGGCCAATGATAAATCATGTGTTTAACCCTTTCAAGACTAACCTATTAAGGTGCTAAATGCCTGAATTCAAATGCCCTTCTGAATAGTCTTCTGAGAGAGAGATATGGAACATATCCCAGCAGTTATAGAAACCTCAGGATATATATGTCCTAGGAGTTTTGAAAAGGTTAAATAGCTTTGATAGAAACACAGGAGACATGTACCATGATTGTGATTTAGCTTTGGTGTAAGAACGTGCTCCACTATATTTGTATGCGTGTACATGCTAATTAAGTAGACAGATAATGACAAAAATTATGACATAATCGTACTTGGAGAGAGATAAAAATCTTTTAGAAAAAGTCCAGAGACATGCAACTAAGTTAGTACCGGAATTAAAAAGTACAAGTTATGAGGATAGGCTAAAAGTGTTAGGGTTAACATCGTTAGAAAAATAGGAGAGATCGGGGAGACTTAATAGAAATGTTTAAGATTATGCATGGTTTAGAAGTAGTAAACCATGATGTATTTTTTACTAGAAGGGCGTACAAGGGACTAAAGAGGCCACACATATACAGTATAAGCAAATAGAAGTAGATTGAATACCAGAAAATTCTTTTTTAGAAATAAAGCGGTAGGACTTTGGAATATATTACCAGAATATGTAGTGCAATTAATAAATGTAAATGATTTTAAGAAGAATTATGATGTTTATTACACCACCGCAAAGGTTTAAAGCCCTAGATATTGTGTAAATATGATTGTTATGATGTGTGCTTATATATGCACATTGTATACTTTTCTTTCACACTAAAATAAAATGTAAAATGTTCTAATCAACCATTTCAAGACTCCTGGGACATATATATCCTGAGGTTTCTATAACTGCTGGGATATATATGTCCCATAGATCTCTTTTTAGAAGTCGACTGGGACATTTTAATTCGGGTATTGAGCACCATAATAGTTAGGTCTTGAAAGGTTTAAGATCATAGAACAAGTCACAACCCACCAAACACAAAAGCGTTTATCCGAGCTAGCATTTATAAAAAGACTATACCACAATGGCTGCCTATTTTTATCACCCTTCTCCTTGAATTTCACTTTTAAAAAAATGTTGTTGCCAGACAATCAATCTCAGAAAAGAAAGAAAAAAACCAACAAAGAAAAACCTTTGAAAAGCAGCAAAAACAATTCTAAGCACTGAGTTGTCTTGATATTTTAAGAATCATTGATTCTACTTAGAATTCCAGTTCTAAGAGAAGAGATGCTAGCAATGAAAACTGGTATTAAAGAAGTCAAACACACAAGAAGTGTAGAAAAAGCTAAGTTGTCGAGTTACAGAGAGAAGATCCATCAATAATGGTTGGACATGAAGGAAGCCTTTGGCAAGTAAAGGTTGATGAGAAGCAAACAACCAATCATAGTCGAGGAAAGCACAATCAATAGAATGTAATATAATCCAGTTCTTCTAAGAATGAAGACCAGAAATCTATAATTGAAGAAGAACACTGCCACAATCATAACAAATATAGAAACAATAGATATTTAAAGGTTATTGTAAATGAGATTCAGAGGCAGTGGTGGTGTTGGGGGGGCTTGCATCCTTGAGGGGGCCTCTACAACTTTTAGTGAGATTTGTCACTAGAAATGCAGTAGGTGAACTACAATATAGTTTTCCATTTAGGGGTGGGGACTTCCACTGGGAGCCCGGATGGCGTTTTCAAATAGCCTCTCTCTCACAACCCCAAAGCTATGCTTCAGAATAGATATTTAAAGGTTATTGTAAATGAGATTCAGATGTATAACTAGAGATTTGGGTGGATTTAGGGGCCCAGGGGGATTAGCTCCTTGAGAGTCAGTAGAAATGCAGTAGGCAGTTTTGCCAACTCAAAAAATATTTTCGCGCTACTTTGACTGCCGAAAAGCGCAAAAAAAGCGCTAAATTTTTTTAAATAGCCAGAAATTCCCAAAAACCGTCAAAAATAGCCAGAAAATGGCAAAAAAAAACGGGCAAAATGTTTTAGGCATTTAATTTAATTAGCTAATTTAGCACTTTTTGCACTGCCAAAACAAGAAACGCGCTAAATTGGCAACACTGGCAGTAGGTGAACTAATATTTAAAAAGCTGGGAGGGGGGGGGGCTTCCATTTGAGGCCAGAAGTTGTTTTCAAATAGACCCCCCCCCACCTCCCACCACCACAAGTTACGCCCCTGAATAGATATTTAAGGTTTATTGCAAATGAGATTTCTAGAGAAAGAAAATTTAATGGAACGGATATAAAGATGATAAAAATACAAATGAGATTAAATAGTAAATTATATTAGTATCAATGCTTTTAAATTATTAACAGTAGAAATGTGTATTTGTCACGCATATATAATTACTTTATAGGTTGCTGCTTATCAGACAGGAATACTGAAAATGCTAAAGAAAATCCATTTATTGCTATATTCTAAAGATAAACAACTGGTACATTCTTTTGTAAACTAATATTCATATTTTGCCAAAGATCCTAATATAAATCCAGTATTGTATGCAACTATATTTTTTTAAATATTTGCTAATGTGTGAATGTGTCTGTGTAGTAGAAAAAGTCTCTTTAAATCAGGAGGACCGCAGGGCACAATGTCTCTCTTCGGAGGGAACCTCTTCCGCACGACACCTGCACACACACTGTTTTCTTTTGAATCTTTGCTTCTACGCCAACAATGTTTGTCAGACCGCAACCAAAAGCAAATTGTCATCACTCATCCAATCGGCTACTTATAT
>VCCN01003796.1:554124-571436 GCA_006491835.1 Architeuthis dux | reverse complement strand
TGAATAAAGTCTCTTGTTTGAAAATTGAGGTATTTTTTTTATTTTTGTCATCTATTATATAAGTTTGTCACCTGACACCCCTTAAACAAGACTACCACTCCTGTGATAACCTTACACACACAGGGTTGCCATTTGGTATTTTTCAAGACCAAAATTGAGCAAATTTGGTACTAAACAAAGCTATTTGGTTCTGAAAATATAGATTTGGTACGGAAGGAAAATTTATAAAAAATAACTGTAAGCTTGGTTTAATGACAGATAATAACAGATTAAAAATGCTACAAAATATTACGTACGTACAGGTCCTTTTATTCAAATAATGACCACAGTCCCGATACACACACGTGTATCCTCTCCGATCTACTTATAAAACACTAAATAATGGCTGCTCGTTGTCCAGAATGTAAAACAGCGCCCCCTAGCGGAAGTCTTCTGCCTAAGGGGAATAACTCATGATACTTACTTAACAATAACAATCCCTTACACACAAATGATATGATACAACATATATATACATTTGGTACTTTCCAGACCAAAATTTGGCAGATTTGGTACTGAACAAAGTTATTTGGTTCTGAAAAGAGAGATTTAGTACGGAAGGAAAATTTACAAAAGATAACAATCCCTTACACACGAATGATATGATACAACATAAATATACATGAACAATAGATAATGCATTTTAATCCATTTTTTCCGATAAGCTTAGTCTGATGATGGATTTTAATTTATTTGATTATTTTGGTACTGAAGCTATTGAATTTGTTCCTAAGACAATACAAATTTAGTCTTGTACCACAAAAGACATCTGGCAACACTGAGCTGCAAAGTGTGGCTGGACTATTGCACAACAATGTCTTATATATGCAAACTTTACTTCTTTAGTTACCAAATGTTATGAATGTGGGGAAGGTTGTAATGAACTGCTCTTGGCATGGACTGGACACCACTTGATAGTGTAACAAAAACGTCTGGTAACTTAAACTGTAACTCCTGTCTTCCACTATGTGTCACTCACTACAACTTCAACTGGACTTTCCAAATCAACCCCCAGGGTCACTCAACTGCCATCCATTTATACACCTTGGCCAACAGCCAAATAGAAGTGGCAAGAGGTGATATCACAAAACCAGTGAAAGTAGTCTTAATTCAACTATCTAACAATGCTGATCCATATGTTACATGGATGACTTATGAAAAACTGTTACAGTTGGGTCAGGAACCTGCGCTACACATCTGATCTGTGCTATTCCCTGAAAAATTTCCTGAATGATCAGGGCTTCCAAGGTGCATCATCAAAAAAAACATTGCAAACCCTCAATTTGAAACTAACATCATTCTATCATTGAATCAAAAGGATTTATAATTTGACTCCACATTGAGAGATAGTAATAATTAACAATGTGATTATGTTAAATAATTAATCACTGCTACCCACAACAGACCAGTTTAAACACTGTTGCTGGATTTAGGTTATTCATGTATTTGGACATTTATATGTATCCGGACTTCAGCCACCCCTAACCGTTCATAGTAGAAACTTAAAATTTTGCACACACACTCTCCATGAGTAGGGAAAATGATTGTTTTTTGAAAATTCCCCACCCAAATAGGTTTTTAGTTGGTGGTTCGATTCACAATGTAAGTTTATGCCAAATTGATCCCTTAGTTTGTGTCCAGCAGCATTCTTCCTTGTTTTTTAGTGATCACTGCCCACCACCACTGTTTAATCTACAAGGTAAAAAGCAGCATATATAGGTGGTGGTGATTCATAATTTCCCTTGGATTACTACTTTGTTTTGGAATTACTTTCATTCTGTCATAGTCTTTAGAGGAGGGTTCAATATGCAATGTAAGTTTATGCTAAATTGGTCACTACTTTATTCCCGCTTGTTTTTTGAAAATTCAGACCATTTTTAGTGATCACAGCCCAATAATAGGTGAGAGAAGTAACTAATTCATTGATCACCCCTTTTTCCAATTTTTTAATTGATCACCCCCAACACAGCATATACGGGTGGCGGTGATTTATAATTTCCCTTTCCTGCCAGTTCTGATTGTTTTTCCTTCAGTTTCAATACACATCTCTAGAGATAAAAGAAACTTGTTAATCATGGCAGCTGTTCTTTGGGGTTTCTTAAAGCAGAAGACAATTACAGAGTCAGTCAATACGAAGCAAATCTACTCCCATGACATCCCAGCATCTGATAATGATCATCTAATCATTTTTTTTTTAGTTGATTGATGACTGGATACACAATAATCCTAGATAGATAAGCCATCTGTGCTTCAAAACCTACTTTTATAGAAAGATTTATAAGCTTATGTCACCAAAAGTCGGCTACCTCAATGGAAGGTGTTTTCTTAAATTTTGTTTCATACTTTTGTAGAACCATTTTCTTATTATTCAAAATTACATCAACTTCCATGGTTGTCTGATGAATAAATGAAAAGAGTATAGAGAGAGATGTGTATATTAGTTATAAGACTATACATATAAATATACAGTAAACTAGAGTTGAAAACTATCATGCATCAACTCTGATGAGCCAAAACATTATGACTACCTACGTAAAATGGTATTGGTCCTCCATTTGCCTGCAAAACAGTTCTTACCTGATCGGCCGTAGACTCAAAAAGACCTCTAACGGTTTCCTCTGGGATCTTATGCAGAATGTTAACAGCAGGTCCTTTAACTGTTACAAGTTATGTAGTGGAGGCTCTGCTAAGTAAAATGGTTGGTACAACCAGGGCTCCAGACTAATTTCTTTCATTACCATCCCGAAAAATATTTTTAACCATCCCAAAGGAAATATAAATGGTCCCAAAATCAAAATGTTGTTTCTTTACTTTGTTATTATCATCTATAGTTGTTAGTTGTTAGTAGCATAATAAAAACACCATTAAAATGTCGAGGAAATAAATAATTGTCAAACTCCTGTCCAAAGCTGGAGTTGACTTTGTTTTTCTACCATAACAAAAACAACAAAATGACAAGAACAATCCTCACCAAATCTTTTTTTTAAAATGTTGTTTTTTTTAAAAATCACTTCCGTCCTGGAGGCATCCCAGGCAAGATATTTGTTAGTCCTGAACACATTTTTACCATCCCTGGGATGTTAATTTCGAGCCCTGGGTACAATATATCCAATAAGTGCTCAATGGGATTGAGATCAGTGGAGTTTGGTAGCCAAGGTTACACAGCGAAGTCTTCATGTTCCAAAAACTATTCCTGTAACAACTCATGCTGTGTGGCAGGGAACATTGTCCTGCTGAAAGATGCCACTGCCACCATATGAGACTGTTGCCATGAAGGGATGTACCTGGTCTTCAATAATGTTGAGGTAGTTGGTACACAACAAAGTATCTTCTACATGAATGATTTCCCAGCAGAATATCGCCCATTTGGGACATCACACTGCTGCCATCAGATTGTTGTTTTCCCAGTGCATCCTGGTGCCATCACTTCCCTAGGATAACACGTACCTGGCCATCTACCTTATTCAGGAGAAAGCGAGATTCATTAGAACAGGCAACCTTTCTTCCATTGACACACGGTCCAGTTCTGATGTGACCATTTAAGAGGCTTTCGGCAATGGACATTGGTTAGCATGGGTACTCTGACTGGCCTACAGCTACACTGCCGCATAGATAACAAGGATCAATGTACAGTGTGTTGTGATTAAAGCTACCTGCAATTTGTGCCACAGTAGCCCATCTGTTTGCTCGTATTTGGCGGGAAAGCCTCCGTTCACTTCTTGGATTGATAAGACATGGCTGCCCAATGCCTTGTCGGCAGTTTGTGATTTTCCCACCTCAGACAACTGCCAATAGGTACTCACCACAACTGAATGTGAGCACCCCATAAGCCAGGCTGTTTCAAAAATGCTCTGACCTAGTCTTCTGGCTTTAACAATTTCACATTTATCAAAGTTATTCAAATTTTTTTTTGTCTTGCTCATAACTGTGGCATTCAACACACCAAAATGAAGTACTCGAGGTCTGTTTACCTGCTTATATACCTCTGACCCTGATATGCGCAGTTGTTATGTGACAGTAGCTGTCACTCTTTGTATATGTTGCTGGTCATAGAGTTTTGGCTCATCATTGAATGTCAAGCTGGCATTTCATAATAGTCGAACCAGTTTGATAAAATTTGATCATTTGTTAAGTATTTTGAGTTATTCCTCTTAGGCAGGCGAGTTCTTATCAACTTCCACTAGGGGGCACTGTTTTACGTTCTGGTAAACAAGCAGCCATATTGGCAGTGTCATTAGTAGAAAAAGGTCATTATTTGAATAATGGACCTGTAAGTAAATCTTCGGTTTGCATTTTTAATCTGTTAATATCTGTCATTAAACCAACTTACATCTTTAACTTATAATTTTTCAATTATTTTAAATTTAACCTTTTGAGGTTTTAGCAGCCATCTTTTGAAAGTCCATAAAACTAGAGCGGACACTTTATTGTGTGCTGACATGCGTTTCGTTTACAAACATTGATACATTCCGACACCCCAGAAATTGTGACCTGCTGACCCTAATCTAACAGTGCACATTATATTTGCTATTTGTCTGCCCATGTGAGCTTTCAGGTACAGCACTTTTGTCTACATCACTTTGGTCTAAAATCACTTTTGTCCCCACAATATCTCCAAAAGTTCTCTATGAATTTCAATGACATTTAGTCAAACGGTTGGCTATGGGCTAAGGAAGAATTGATGAAATTTGACGTTGAATCCAAGGTTTGTTTTATTTGATTGAGAGATATTTTTTTTTTAATTTTGGGACAAATCCTAAAATTGTTTACCCCTCAATCAAAAAGAAATCCCTGGATTCACCCCAAAATTTCATCAAATCTTCCTTAGCCAATGGCCCACCATTCAACAAAATGTCATTGAAATTCATTGAGAACTTTTTTAGATATTGTTGGGACAAAAGTGATTTTAGACCAAAGTGATTTACATAAAACTGATATTTACTCAAGTGATGTAGACGAAAGTACCATAATCCAAGCTTTCGTGCTCCTGGAATCGTGGCCCTCAGTGTTCAAAGGGTTAATGCTTAAACTCAGTCTTTATTTTTTTCAATGATAATGAAGTTGCATAAAACATTGGCTACATTATATCAGGTAAAGGGAAAACATTTTTTTTTTTTCTGATATCATAGAAATTAAAAATACAAAAGAATTGTTGGAGCTCGCAAGTGTGTACGATCTGTGAGAAACTTGTGAAAAAAGGAATAGTTAAATTCATCAAGAATAAGGGTATGTTGTGTGATGAACAACATGGCTTTAGAGGGGTGGAGATCTTGTCTGACAAATCTGACTAAATTGTATGATGAGGGTGTTCCTTTTGATGGGTTATACCTAGATTTCAAGAAAGCTTTCAACTCAGTTCTTCATTGTAGACTGATCTACACACTGCAAAGATGTGGCATAGCTAGCAAACTAACTTGTTGGCTGGAAGTCTTCCTGCGGGGTAGGAAACAGAGAGTCTGTGTGAATGGTTCTAAATCTGAGTGGAGGTGTGTAAGTAGTGGTGTACCACCCAGTCTTGTCACCGGTTGACCAAGTAAGAGTACAGGCGGACCTAGATAAATTAATGCTATGGTCAAGAGAATGGTTATTAGCTTTTAATGAAGATAAATGTATGGTGTTATACGTAGGAAATAGAAATCTGTGTTATGATTACTGTATGAACGGAAATATACTAGATATTGTAAATGATGAAAAGGATCTTGGTATCATAGTAACTGATAAACTATCATTCTCCAGGTATATGGCCAGGGCTGCGGCTAAGGTGAACAGGGTACTAGGACTGATTGAGCATACCTTTTCATATATAGACAAGGACTCGTTCTTTATACTATATAAGACTTATGTCCATCCACACCTAGAGCACTATGCACAGGCCTGGTCACTAAATTAGTACTGGAATTAAAAACTACGAGTTATGAGGATAGGCTAAAAGGAGAAAATAGGAGGGATCGGGGAGACTTAATAGAAATGTTTAAGATTATGCATGGTTCAGAAATAGTAAACTGTGATGTATTTTTTACTAGAAGGGGTACAAGGGATTGAGAGGCCACACATATACGGTAGAAGCAAATAGAAGTAGATTGAATTGAGTAGTAGGACTTTGGAATAGATTACCGGAATATGTAGTGCTATCAATAAATGTAAATGATTTTAAGAAGAATTATGCGAATGTGTATTACACCACCGCAAATGTTTAAGGCCATAGATATTGTGTAAATATGATTGTTATGATGTGTGCTTGTATTTCACACTAAAATAAAATGTTCTAAATGTTGGTTAGGAATTACTGCTTCGCTCATCATATTCCCTGAATATGTCATCTGATAATGCAACTTGTCTTGCACTATACAAGCAATATGTGGTTTCACTTTGTCTTTAAAACCTTTTTTGTGGCAATATAGCAGATCTGCTACAAATAGAACAAGCAGCCATTATGTTTTGGCCTTGTATTTGAATCAAATTTTAGCCATCATGCATTGCTATTTGTAACCTTCCTAACATGTTGCTAGGCAAATTTGGCTTGCTTTTTTCTGTTTTTCTCATTAAGATATTCATTGAATGTTTCACATATTAAAATCGTCATACACTGATGATTTAGATATAGTAAACGTTTTTCAGTGAATTCTTTGTTTTTGTTCTAAAAGATTTTGGACAGATAATTTATATGTAATAAACATTATTATATCCACATTCCAATATCTGTTATTTTTCACCCTTATGCGCCAATGCCGCATATCTGTTACAAATAAGTTCTTTTGGGGGGGAAACAAAAATGTTTCCTCAACTAGCTTAATTGATGTCCATTCATCCGGTTTTCATGAAAAATAATTTTTTTATCAAAAAACCAATATTTGCCACAGAAAGGGTTAAAGAAAACAATTTCTTTGCGATTGACTAGCACTGGATGCTTTTTAGGTCAACACAATTTTGAATCTCTGAAGTTGTGCAGCGTATGTGTTTCACCTGTGATAAATGTTCCAGCAACTTGTAATCTGGTGTATATATACGTGAGAGCCGTCTGTTTTTTCTGTTACACTATGGCAACCACCTGAACATTGGCACAGCCTGACCAAACTTGGCATGCATACTCAATTGACCTAGGGGAAGGTTTGAAAGTAAAAAGTTTTTTGATTTTTGGGAAAGAATTTTTGTGGGGTCTGCTTTTGCGCTGATAATAATTCTGTATAATACTAAAAGTCTGAAACACCCAACCAAATTTGGCATGCACACTCTATGGACCTAGGGGCAGGTCTTAAAGTAAAAAAATCTTTGATTAAAAAAAAATTTTTTTTTTTCAATATCGTCTTATAAAATTGTGGCCCTGGTAAAAAAAAACTGTAGTTCAGTTAGGTTCAAATTTGCAACAATAGATTTGTGACAAAGCCTTAGCATTTAAACACTGATCATTCTGTAAGCATCACTACAAATCAACAATATACCAAATCACCAGTTTACAAAATCTATAGAGCACTTTCACCCATTCATTTTTTGTCAAACTCCAGGACAAAATCAGAGTTGACTTTACATTCCTATGTAACAAGAACAATCCTCACCAAAAATAGAGAAGTAAACCAATATATAAAATCCCCATTTCCCTACTGTGATTTAAATTCACGACCTAGTGATTTCTTGTGTTACTACCTGCTCTAAACTGACAAGTCTTACATACCTACAAAGTAGAATTACGCAAGGACATAGAAGTAGGAGCAGAGTTTGACACTGGAGCAGCCCGACTTGTTTTATGTACTTTTCCTCAATGTATTGTTTATTTTTTAACTTTGTGAAGGAAAAACGCAATTGAGGAACCCCCAGTAAGCGCTTCAGAGACCAGCTCAAGAAGCAGCTTTCACTAGTCGGCATCCATCATCACTCGTGGCACCAGGAAGCAAGCGACAGAAAAGGCTGGCACCAGGAAGCAAGCGACAGAAAAGGCTGGCACCACTGCATCACTGCAGCCGGCCTCAAGTTTGAAGCTCACAGAAGAGCAGCTGATGAGGACAAGAAGAAGTGCGCTGTCTTTCAGACACCACCAGCCCAGTGCATCCCTTGTCCAAAGTGCAAAAAGGTCTTCACTACATAGATTGGGCTCCACTGTCACCTTTAAGCCTGCAGAAGATAGCTAGACCATCCTCCCCTGATCCTTGAACATACCAACAACCACATCAATACGTACTCATACATGGAAAGCAGCTCAGAAATGCACATATCGCTCATCTCTTTATTTCACGATCGTTTTTGAGACACATATATGTGTGGTTCCCTATGCCAACAGTATGAAATACAGAGAATGGATAATGTTATATCTGACAGAATATGATAATTATAGAGACATTTTTAATTGGGAACCTATATTTGCTCAGAACCGGTTTAATCTGATTGCTGCCTTTGAAAGTTGTTGCTGTTTGGACTCAGGTAATTGAGGAGAGCAGACTTTGAAATATTAGAAACTGTCAACATAGTAACAATTAGCACTTCAAAGGCCAGCTCAAGAAGCAGCTTTCACTAGTCGGCATCCATCATCACTCGTGGCACCAGGAAGCAAGCGACAGAAAAGGCTGGCATCATTGCATCAACACAGCCGGCCTCAAGTTTGAAACTCAGAGAAGAGCAGCTGGTGAAGACTATAGGAAAAGACAGAAGGAGCAGGCTGCTTTTCAGACACCACTGAACAAGCGCTTCCTTTGTCCTAAGTGCAGAATAATCTGAATTGGGTTTCACAGCCAACTTCAAGCCTGTAGAAGTTAGACAGACCATCCTCCTCTGATCCTTAGAAGTCAAAAATAAATTTGTATTAATCATATTAGGTACTTCTGGGACGGTGTTGTTTTCTTTTTAAGTTGCTTTCCTCAACTTAGAAAGAAAATAACAAAAGTTGGAATGATAATGGCTCTTCTCAAAGTTATAGATAATTCATTTATCTACCACAATCATGACCATGGATTGTGTTTCCTTTCTGTGACTGGGGATTTTTGTAATTTTTAATCACTGCTACCAAAGGTTTAGGTTATTCATGTGCTCTCATATTTATATGTATCTATCTATCTATCCATCTGGACTTTGCTCAGCCCTAACCATTCATAGTAGAAATTTGAAATTTTGTACACACACTCCCCTCAATGCGTAGGGAAATTGCTTTTTTTGTTTTTTGAAAATTCCCCACTAAATAGGTTTTTAGAGGGGAGTTCAATTTTATCTATATATCCATCTGGACTTCACCCAGCCCTAACCATTCATAGTAGAAACTTGAAATTTTGTACACAAATAGTCACTAGTTGTGGCCACTTTTTAATTGATCACCCCCAACACAGCATATATGGGTGGTGGTGATTCATAATTTCCCTTGGAATGCTATTTTTGTTTTAATAAAACTGTGTGCACAAATTATTTTTAGTACGAGAAAGGATAATTAAATTTTTTGTGACCAATATCTTTTTCAAGTTTACTCTTGAAGGAATTCATATTCTCCCATGTGACGGTTGCTTGGCTGAGTCACTCTGGCATCCATAAAGTACCCCCCTTGGCCATTTTGCTTCTTGCACTTGAAGTTTGCAGCTATGTCCCTGCGTACGAATGCAAAGTGATGGTTGTAACATTTGATTTTTAATTTTTCAAAGTCTGGCACAAGACTGTTATCTGGAGGATCTTGCTAGGACTTAAATCTCTAAGAAAACTTATAAATAAAAACAATATACTGACTTAGTGATTTCTAAATTGTGTGTTGCTGTTAGCTCCCAGTGGCGCTGCAGGATATTCCAAAGTTTTAATAATTCCAGGCAATCTTAATTCCATTTGCGATGACTTATCTCTGCAAAGCTCAGTTTTCAGAAGTAGCTTTGATAAAAAGCAAGTATTGTGCAAAAATTGATGTGGAACAGGAAATGAGGGTGGATGTCTCCAGTTTGATTCAAAGATTTGAGAAACTGTGTTGTGAACAACAGGCTCACCAATCCATCTAGTAATCATGATTATTAAAAGAGGAAACAAACATATAACTATTTTATGAATGATAATTAGAAAGACATTTATTAATTGGGAACCTATATCAGCCTGGCATCAGTGTTAGCAATTGCTAAACAGCAGCCTATTGTATAAATAAATAAAGAAACAAGTGCTGTGCGGGGATTGAACCCGCGTCCTGCTCTTAACCTACTGAGCTAAAAGCGCTCTCATGGAAAGGCAGTGGCTTGAAAATACATATTCGCTCGCCTCCTTATTTTAACTGATTGTATTTTTAGGCACGTAATCTGAAGTGGTTCCCTATGCCGATAGTATGAAATCAAGGAATGGATAATTTTATATCCGACAGAATATGATAATTATAAAGGCATTTATTAATTGGGAACCCATATCAGACCGGCATCAATGTTTAGCAATAGCGATTTTACGAATATAAGTTACATGATTCATTTTCTTTTACCAAACTAACCTAATCACATGAATGTAAATGCAATTGTTTAGTATATTCTGATTTGGGACGCCGTGAAAAAAACTGTTGGGTTTTCAGCGGTAGCTTTGATAAAAAGCAAGTCCTACTAGTAATTATGATTATTAAAAAGGGGAAACAAATGTATAACGTTTTTATGAATCTAAATTACATGGTTCATTCTTTTTTTACCAAACTAACCTAACCATATAAATGTAAATGCAATTGTTGTGTATTTTCTGATTTGGGGCATCATTATACATTAAGGGTGCCGTGACTTGAAAAGGTTTCCGAACCACTCTGCTAACTGGTACATTATAAGTAGATGTTTATTATTGAATAAAAACAGCCTTTATCGATAAGTTTTCTCAGCTTTTTCTCCCATGTCAGCTTTTAAAGCCTGATATGTAAGACCTACTTATCTAACCTAATCATGAACGGTGTGATTTTCTTGGTTTGTGGGTTGTAACACTGGACTATTCGACAGGCTGGAGGGGTTCAAGATTTACTGAAAAA
Organism: Architeuthis dux; assembly: GCA_006491835.1. Taxonomy (NCBI): domain Eukaryota; kingdom Metazoa; phylum Mollusca; class Cephalopoda; order Oegopsida; family Architeuthidae; genus Architeuthis; species Architeuthis dux. Next base: position 560,458 of record VCCN01003796.1, on the reverse strand, counting down.
TTACTTCCTGCCCGTTGTTTCAAACTATGCACTATTCCCAGTAAACGAATTCAGTATTTTTTTTTCTATGAAAAAAACATCTCAATCCAAATATATCCAGGAATTTTTTTCAACTTGGATTAATGAGTAGATCATATAAAAAATTTTTTTTAAAATGATCAGGACTGTTGTATAGTTTCATAGAAATTCAGATATATCTGTGGATTTCTTTTTACTGGGATTAACAAGCAGATCATATAAAAAGAAAACAGATCAGGACAGTCTTCTTATAGTTTCAGAGAAATTCAAATATATCCACAAATCTTTTCACGGGTATTAACTAGTTGATAATACAAACAGGGGAACTATTTTTAAATGCTTTTATCATTAATTTTTTAGGAAATATAGTTTTTTTTTTAAATATATAAATATATATAAATATAAATATATATAAATATAAATATTTTGCAATAAATCTATCTTTTACAATACATATTGATTTCTATAAATGCAATACTTGCACTCGGTATGACCTCTTGTTCTAGAAAATTATGTAAGAATCAAAAAGATTATTGTGAATCAGAGAAATTATGGAGAAAAATTAAGTTAGTTGCAGATCATTTTAAATATTTCTCAAAATTAAATCAATTATCTTGATTGGGCTAATTCAGAATATAAAATTTCGTGTAAATGTTAAATTCATATCTAATAATCAAATAATGTAGTAAATTTAATTCTAACTTTGAAAAATTGAGGATAACTAAAAGAGGAAGGTGATTTTGAGGTCATTACACCTATAGATAGTCTGCTCAGATAGTGTAATGGTTAGCACATCTGCCTCACACGCAGGAGGTCTTGGATTCGATTCCCGGTATGAGTGTGGAGTGTGGAAAACTCTTTATTAGAACAAATTCCCCCTGTGCACTCAGCAGCTAATTGAGTACACTCTAAACTGTGTGTTTAGAGTGGAGTTATCCCTTCGGTGGACTTGCATCCTAAAATCTTGTAGGAATAAAGACCTGGTCTCAACCAGACTTGAAACTTGCAAGGATCACTGACACATGCAACAGAAACTGGGTCTTCGTCATCGGGTGCCATACTCCATTGGGAGTTGTCTCTTACCTTACCTTTCTTACGCCTATAGATACTTGTGGTGATGTCATTCAAACATTTTGCATCTATAGTGTTTCAAAAAGGATGCAACCGTCTTTTTGACAACTTGTATTTAAACTGTTTTAAATCTAAAAACTATTTTTTAAAGACGCAAATTACAAAAAGATGCTAATAACATATGCATTTTAACTTTACAATAGATGTTTAAAGTGATTTCCTTTAACCTGGATACAGGTTCATTCCCGTTTCATTACATAAACGATTCATTAGAAAGTGACATGGCACACGAAGGAATGGATACTTGAATGAGGCTACCTCATAATGCAATCATTTCAACTGTTAAATACTGTTGTCTCTGAGTACACTGTTGTCACATGTCTAATAATGGAGCATAACATTTATGTATGCATTAATTCTACCATCTTATCCTTAGGTTTGTGTTCTTTTTTATTTTAATGTCAAGATGAAGCATTCTGTTATATTGCCTTTGTTAGAATTTAAAAAAAATATTTTTTGCAATTTTATTGAAAGAAGGAAAATTCATTTTAATAAAAGATGAATTTGGGGGGTTCAAAGTTATAGAAAGAAACAGATAATAATTTTTGCTGGTGATATTCTCCAGTTTATCAATTATATCAAGATGATCTAGATTAAAAGAAATGTGCATTTATAATAACAGGAATGACATACATACATCAATTAATTATATAAGCAAATGTTAATAAAGAAGAAACCAGATGATAGAGCCCTGGTCGACTTATCCTTATATAAAAGGCCCATATAAACCTGGTCAGTGCCTAGATAGGTGACTGTCTGGAAATACCAGATGCCGTAAGCAGGGGATCATGTAGAGACCCACCCCTGCCAAGATGTCATGGGCCAGCATAGCAGGGTAAGGCCCATTACCCCTTCAGGTCTTATGATCTGGGGATTTGCAATGTCCAAGATGGTACATCCAACCAAGGACAGAAGTCTGGAACGGCCGAGAAGACTGAAGATCCCAACTTTGAAGGTGTCCCAGCCAATGTGAATGGCATGCATAACGGCACACCAGGATGCCTCAAACCAGCCAACTTGGAAAGGATAGGGACCCGACCAATCCTGTAACGTTGTCAGTGTTACATCTTTGTCGGTTGGTTTGTTAGCGTTCTGTTTTTAGCTGTGTTGGTTGAACGCGTTTGGTTCAAACCAAATTTAGCTGTGCTTAGAAAAAGAATGGAGAGAGAACAAATGACGTGCGTGCAATCACCTGTGGTTAAAAGAGGCCTTCCCAGCTCCCACATCTGGGCCCTCATTTCTGGGACTGTTAATGGGGCTCGTTACAGGGTTTGTTGGGTAGCTTGCTTCAGCATGTTTATTGACATTAAGCATACATATATACATTCATATGAAATCAAATAATGGATAATTTTATATCCGATAGAATATGATAATTATAAAGACATTAGTTGGGAACCCATATTTGCTTGGGGCTGGTGTGAACAACTGCTAAACGAGCTGCATAAATCGTAAATGTAAATAAAAAACAAGCGCTGTGCAGGGATTGAACCCGCATCCACCTTGAAAGCAACCGTAGACGCATGTTCTGCTCTTCCCACTAGCTAACAAAGCTGTCATGGGAGGCAGGAGTTTTTTTACTGTACACTTGCCGGCTCCTCTACCAAATCCATAGTATATAATTGAAAAGTCTTTTAGTGGTACATAATTTTAAAATGCCTGTGATTAGCAGACAGATAGTAGACAGAGACAACTACAAATACTCATATATATTTACAACATATATATATTCATGACACTAGACAAAATAATTCCTGAAAAGCTTTTTTTTCATCTGACACTTATCAAAGGCGAACATCAGATGTAATCCAGATTTGAAAAAAATATTATTTAGGAGATTTGAAATCACGTCACGACATTGTCTTAAATCATGACGTCTTGGGTTGTTGTTCTAAAGCATGCTCGAAAATTTATAATTGTATATCAAAACTGGGAGATTAACAAGAAATCAATAGTAAAATACAAAGTAAACAAGAATATATATGAAAAGATGTAAAAAGTACCAAATATTCAATAGAGCCCTCCCGGAGTTTAAAGACCCCTTTTCAACCCCTTGGCATTTAACAAACCCCCAGGCATTTATTAACCCCCTGGATAGTCTGATCGACCACCAGGGATCAATATCGACCACTTTGGTGATCCCTGGTCTAGAGTTTTAATCAGACAGATAAACCTTATAAACATATATTTAAATATTCATTGGCAGCGCAATTATAGACTTTTTCAATATTCATGAATATATAAAGTTGTAATTAAATTATTTATTTCCAAAATGGAGATTATCCTTTAGAAAAATGAACTTTTCAGGAAAGATTAAATTGCTGGAATCTGAAATCATTTTTGAATTATTTCAAGAGATAAGAAAATTGGATTCATTCCAACGCATCAGGAAATTGGTGCATTTTTCCAGATTTCATATTTTTATATTTCATACTCAAATTACTGGCATTAATGCCAGATTAGATCAGTAAAGAATTATACACATATTAAATTTTATTTATTAATTTTAAGTGCAGAGTGGTGTAACGGTTACCGGCACGGAAGACTGAATCAGTGGATCAAGTCTGAGTTTCTGCCAAGTCTGTTTACATTCACTTTACGCTATGCCTGTATATACAGTATTAGAAACCGTCAATCAAAACTGTCAACATAGGTTTCTTCAGTTTTTTAGTTGGTCCAGCTGGCTATGTATATATACTTGAAATAGGCTTTTTTTGACAGCAGTTAATTGCGTCATTAAGCCAGCTTCAGTGTAATTGGTCTGGGTTTAAACTAATAAGAAAAATAGTAGTTAAATTTGGTATGTCCGATATCAATAAAGATTATTTTTTTAAATATTGATATCCTTGGATGTGACCGTATTTTCACTTAGGCTGTTCCATGCATTTGCCACTCTTGCAGAGAGGAAATTTTTTCTAACACCAGTGAAGGTCTGAATTTGTAGTTTATGGCTGTGTCCTCTGGTTTTACTGCAGATAGATGAAGTCAGCATTTTCTTATCAGGGCATTTTGAGCAATGAACATCAGTATCCACTCTATGTATGTTGTTCTGGATTCTATAGACCTCTAGTAGGTCAGCACTTTTTCTTCTATATTCAAGTGTTTTTAGATTAAATTGTTTTAATCTTTCAGTGTAAGATATATCTCCCAATCTCGGAATGGTCTTGGTGGCTCTCCTCCGAACTCTTTGTATGGCATCTGAGTTGTACTTCAGGTTAGGAGACCATATGCAGGAAGCAAACTCCAGATGGTGATGTACCAGAGACTTGTACAGTAGTAGGAAGCTCTCATGATCAATGTCTATATAAACGCCAAGATCTTTCTCTACTGTAGTTTCATTCAGTGTGTGTTGTGTTCCGTCATCTTTAATCATGGTGTAGTTCCTTTTTTTGTTGTTTCTACCTAGGTGCATGACCTTGCATTTGTCGGGATGAATGTATCACACATAAAGGCCACACCAATGGTGCTAGAGTGCTGAAAATTTAAACCTTTACTCCTTATGTCTACAAAATACATTTTTTTTAGTTTTTAACCCCCCCACCTAAAATGGCTTTTAGTGAGGGTTTCAATTTACAATGTAAGTTTATGCTAAGTTGGTCCCTTAGTTTGTGTCTGGCAGCAATTCATGCTTGTTATTTTGAAAATTCAAACTTTTTAGTTATCCAACAAAAGGTGAGAGAAGTAACTTATTCCTTGATAACCCCTTTTTCAAATTTTTTTATCTGATCACCCCCAACACTGCCAAAAGATATGACAATTTCTATTGAGTGACTAACCAGACCTGTTTTTATATCTTTCTATTCTTTTCTATTCTGTAATTCAAAGTTAAAGGCAAATAATAATCTAGTAACAGTTCAGGATAATCACAAGGTCTATTTAAGCAGTCAAATTCAAGATCTTAAATCCGGAGTCCTCATCTACGCTAGAGTTGCGAGAGAGTTGCGAGAGAGTTGGGTTCCTTTCTTTAGAGTAGTATGTCAAGAGGAGCATGAATCAGAATTGTTAGCGGAGATGAAAATTGAGGTCAACTCTGCAGTCAACCAAGATGTTAGTTGATGAGCAGGCATAAGAGGTACAAAAGATCAAGACACCTTACACCTCCGACAATACATCATCATACAGGAAGTGAAGCTCTTCAGCAAATGTTCATCAACTACCAAATAGCTCACTTAGAAAATCGTGTTATAGAGGAACTGCACAAGGAGAGCAGGGTTGCCAGATTGGGCTACAAAGGGAAATAATCCAAACTATCTTAGAGACTTACCCAACACAGTCATTGGAATAGCTTTGAATTTGGAAATTGAGCGGTTTTCCATTTTGATGCTATTCCAATGCCTGTGTTGGGTAAGTCTCTAAGATAAAGTTTGGATTATCTCCCCTTCTAACCAAATCTGGCAATCTTGACCGAAAATTTGAAATATTAATTATCTTTCTCATAGTAGGAGTGGGAATATTCCTATCAAGTGCTCGTAAACGATTTTTGTACTTATAATGGCCCATAATTTTATAATGATGCTTTTAGTATGGAAAAATGTGATGTAAATAGATTGTACCACTACCATAACATAAGAAATGATATTTATTTCAATTATCAAATTTGATTTTATTACCCTTTAAAATGAAAAAATGAAAAAATGAAAAAATGAAAAAATTCAGAAATCCAAAATGGCCAAGCTCCATGTTTTCAAGTTATTTCCACAAAATGGCAGCCATTTTGTGGAAATAACTTGAAAACACGGCACATGATTTTTAAAACTTTTTGGATGAAGATCACATAGAACACCTCCCCATATTCCCAAAGTTTCAGTTTGTCAATCTAAATTCGGAGGTTTGAGCAAAAAATTAGCTAATTGTACTGCGAGTTCAAAATGTTCACCTGACGATCAATAATGCTAATATAATAATAATAATCTCTCTGAGGCATACTCTTGCTTTTTTATCAAATACAATTAGAGACAAGCCTGGCTGCTCCAGAGTCAAACTCTGCTCCTACTTCTACTTCCTTGCGTAATTCTACTATAAATTTTGGAGATATGTAAGACTTGTCAGTTTAGAGCTGGTGGTAACACACCAGGCTAGTAATCACCTGATTGCGAGTTCAAATCTCGGTAATGAACATCCTGATTGATTGATTGATTTGTTTAGTGGCATATCAAGTCTTGATGGGTCATTTAATGCCGAAATC
>VCCN01003796.1:473918-532500 GCA_006491835.1 Architeuthis dux | reverse complement strand
AGAAGTAACTTACTCATTGATCACCCCTTTTTCAAATTCTTTTATCACCCCAACAAGACATTGGTCACGTGACCATTTCTATTGAGTAACTAGACTTGTTTACATAGATATTTGAACTGAAAAAACCCGTATAAACAGACCCTTATTTTATATTGATAAAATTACTGTTTTATTTTTATTTTCTTGGTTAAATATGCTTTATTAAAATATTTCCTCTTTTTGATCTTGAAAAGAATTATGGAATCATCAACAAAAAAATCACAATTAGTACTTTCTGCTCCTCCTCTGGCTTTTAAGATGGCCTAAATTCGTTGAGGCATGAACTTCATGAATGAAAGCAGGGAAATTTGCTTGTTTTCTTCAGGCAGTCATCTTTATATGTTTCATTGGAACGGCACCAGGAAAAAGTTCCAGCATCATTGCCTTGGCCAATACAGATTTGTGATTCTTCACTGAATATCATTTCATCCAATTATCATGATTGCTTCTCTTTAGCCAACTATAACCTTGTTTTCTGCTGTTTCGGTATTCAGTATTGCTAGTTTTCGTTCAACTTTTGTATGTAAATCCCATTTAACTCAGCCGATTTCTTACAGTTCTGTCTCAAACATTAACTCCTGTTTCCACCCATTTGTTTTTCATTTGTTTTGTTGTGCATTTTCTATTTTCAAGACATATTGCTTTAAGTTGTCTGTGCTGAGGTTTTCATGTTTTCCATGGTATGTTTTCCTTTTATAACCTCTTCCCATTTTGTGTATACTTGCACCAAATTCTAGCCACAGTTGTCTGGGAACAACCAACATCTTTTGTCACCCTCTGTGTGATTTTTCTTCTCGAAGGAGTTTTATAATGCTTTCCGTTGATTCAATTAAGAGTTCTTTCGTTAGATCCAAGTTTCCTTTCAATTAGCCAAGTCCAACAGCTTGTTAAGGTCTTCAAGAACTCTCTGTTAACTACAGACTAATCTGCATATTTGGACTTTTGCTGGTATTTGTTTTAGAAATGCAAATTACAAGGTGATTCCATAATTAGGAAAGACAGTTTCTCGCCAAAAAACTGCCAAAAATGGCCAAATGCAAATACTCTCAGCACACCAAAAACAAAAGGAAGTCAAAAATAACTCAAACCAAAAAGTTCTTGGCCAAATGCTTTTAAAAATGCCAGATTTGTTTTTCATACCGTATGATGTCAGTGATGACTTTTCTTAAGTTGAGACTTTCAAAAAACTTAAAATTAGAATACTTGAATTAATAAAAAGACAAATTACCAAATAAAATTGCTTTTGGCTCCTTATTGCTGATCCATACATAAAAAACCTGTCATTTTTTACGGGTATCTGCTAGTTATACAATAACAAGGATATCTTTGTACAACGTACATACAGAAATTGCATAAATAATAATTCAGCCTTTGGGGTCGTATTCCACCAATTAAGTGATAGTGCATGTCTATTTATTGCAAATTTCCCCTTTTCATCAAATCTCAGTAAATGTTGGAGCCAAACCCTGCGGGCCACCAAATCTCTAGCTGCGTCACAGTGTATCTACCAGATTATATCATTTATATTCCTCATTAACAAACTAACATCCAGACATTTGAGATATTCTGAAGATTTCTTTTAGTAGACATCATTAACTACTCTCTTCTGTGGTTGGCTTCTAATTGCAGAAAAGCTGAAGACGCTACAGAACCACTTTATTACTTGAAGAACAAATAGACAGGTCTGGTTAGTCACTCAATAGAAACCATCACGTGACCAACATCTTTTTTGGCAAGGGGTGATCAATGAATAAGTTACTTTTCTCACCTTTTCTCGGGCAGTGATCACTAAAAAAGTCCAAATATTCATGGAAAACAAATGGGCACAAAATAAGGGATCAATTCAGCATAAACTAACATTGCAAATTGAACTCCACACTAAAAATCTATTTATGGGGGATTTTTCAAAAAACAAAGAAAAACGTTTTTTCAAGATATAATAAGGAGTAATGTTGAAATTTTCAGCCCTCTAACTCCATTGGTGTTGCCTGTACACGTGATACATACATTCTAAATTTCTTTGTTTCTAGAACATATTTGCAACCCATGAAGAAGCCATCAAAGAACACACGCCATTGTTTGAAGAGGATTGAAAATTACCCTCAAATAGGTTTTTAATGGGGTGTTCAATTTACAATGTAAGTTTAAGCTAAATTGATCCTTTAGTTTGTGTCCAGTAGCATTCAGGCTTGTTTTTTGAAAATTCAGACTTTTTAAGTGATCACTGCCCAACAAAATGCAAGAGAAGTAACTTACTCATTGATCACCTATTTTTCCAATTTCTTTTTATTGATCACCCCCAACATGACATGCTACCAAAATATGTTGGTCACGTGATGGTTTCTATTGAGTGACTAACTAAACCTGTTTCCTCTTTGGACAAATTCATTATTATCAAGTATTCACTGGACTCACAATCACATACAATAAACCATTCATCTACACTCAAGTCACAAGACTGATCTCCCATCTCCTAGGAATTTCATTCAAATAACAGTTTTTTATTTACAGGTTTCAATACAACTCTGAGAGACATGTGACACAATTTATAAACAGTACTGTTCTTCTTGAATGTATCCAATATAAAAGGAATCTGTATGTATATGGATGTATATGGGAACTCTTTGGCTAAAGGGTGGCAGAGAGCTTGAATTGCCTGATACACAACACAAGTACTAATTTCTAATACAAAGTCTTTCTATCAATCAATGATACCATAAGCAGACAGAATTAGGTCAAGGTATACAAAGTGGAGATGGGCCGGCCACCTAGCGAGAAGAGATGACAATAGAAGGGGGAAAAGACTAACAGATTGGTGCCCATGGGATAGTAAAAGAAGTAGGAAACGGCCAGACACAAGATGGAGGGACGAGATAGAAAGATTTGCCGGTAAGACTTGGCAGAGATTAGCACAAGATAGGTTGTCATGGAGGGAGATGGGAAAGGCCTTCGTCCAGCAGTGGACTTATAACGGCTGCTGCTGCTGCTGCTGATGATGATGATGATACAAGTCTGTTCTGATCCTAAGATGTCATGAATAACAGTTTAATTGTTTTACTTTGTTATATCCATATGATATAGCCACGTGCAGAGTGGATGTTATTTATTGTCATACGAATGAGAATGAATTTGAAATTTATTTAAGTTTTGCTAATTTGCCATCATTGTTAATTTGTTAATCTTTTTGCTTTCTCTGTTTGATTTCTTTTTCTTTTTCTGTGTTTGTATAGATGAAAGGTCTCTTTAAAACGGGAGAACCGCAGGGCACAAAGTCTCTTTCACAGGACACCTCTTAGGAGGGAACTTCTTTCAGCACGACACTGGAAAACACAATGTTTTCTTTCAAATCACTCTACACCAACAACATTCTTCTAACTGCAGCCAAAAGCGAAGTATCCCCGCGAAGTATCCCCACTCAGGCTAAGAAATGATTCAGGTGCCCGTATGCGAAGTGTCTGGTGCAGGAACACATGAACAGGGGTCCCAGATGTTCTAACAGCACTGCCACACAAAGTCTCTTCGGCTGCGGTTGGGCAGAGGTCTCTGGTTCGATCTCTAAGTCGGAACCGTCATCACATTTTCCTTTGCCTGAATTTTCACCACCATTTTGCACGAATTTGGGAGGCCAGTTGACCCCGACTTATATGCCTATTTGACAGCAGCGTTGGGCTGATTTTAGGAATTTGCCAACTTTTAGAAAGTATAAAAAACATAATATTTATTCACTAATCATTTAAAATACTCTGGAATAACAATTTATGGAACTAGAGGGCTGAAAATTAAAACCGTTAATCCTTATTATGTCTAGAAAAAACGTTTCTTTTTTGTTTTTGGTGAGGGGTTCAATTTGCAATGTACGTTTATGGTAAATTGGTCCATTAGTTTGTGTCCGGCAGCATTCACACTTGTTTTTTGAAAATTCACATGTTTTTTTAGTGATCACTGGCCAACAAAATGCAAGAGAAGTAACTTACTCATTGATCATCCCCAACACCGCATGCTGTCAAAAGACATTGGTCCTGTGACGGTTTCTATTGAGTGACTAACCTGACCTGTTTCAATATTTTTTCATCCTCAATAATAGACAATTATTCATTGATTATCCAAGTCTTAAATCATTCTGCGATATAAATAAACCTGTAATTGAAGTCATTAAAGTCTTCACTTGAAGTCCAGAGTTAATGAATAATTTTCCCCAGAACATCCAGCTGCACGGCTTCACTTTGCTGATCCCTGATAGTCCCCTCTGTGATCCCTGTGCATAAATCCTAGATACAGCCTTTCTTTTTAGAAACCTATTTCCATCATTTGGAATAAATCTGACTTGATCATTAGGATTGCACAGATGGCAAATGTACCCAGTAGTAGACAAGTACGGACTTGCATAAAATTTCATGAGGAAGAAATATTGCTCTGAGAAATAAAGAAGTATATCAAGATTTGCCGGAAATGCATTAAAACTATATAGTCCTGGCTCTAGTTCACATCGCATGTCCAAAATTCTGTTACTCAGTCCGTCATGTTTTTTGACTTCTACATATATATAGATTGAAGAATATCGAGATGTTAAAGCTGTAAAATGGAGACCTTTTTCTGTACGGCAGGATCAATTACCCTGAGTGTGAACTTGAACATGGACAAAGGAAAGATAGAAAATCGCATAACCTTTGGAGTAAACAACATACAGAGACAAATAAACACATTTTTCCATACAATTTTAACCCAAAGATTCAAACACATCTTGACTCTACTTCAGGACAGAAACAGAAAAAAAAGCAAATAGATGTTTTCATATATAAATTAGATAAACAACTGTTTGTCCTGTAATCTGTTTTTTCTTAATCCTTGAAGTATCTATTCTATGATTCTGCCTGTTAACGGGCTGTAATAATGTCCAATGGGGTTCATTTTAATCCTATATAACATCTAGTACAAACCTGGATACCAAAAAACAGAAAATCGTATAAATTTTGAAGTAAACATCATCTTTCATGTTTTTCTTTCTTGCTAAGATCAAAGTATAATATGTAGTTTTTTCAGTTCCAATAGGTATGTAAATATTTTGTACTTGTTTTTCAATTGGCATTCCAAATTACTAGTGCACCCATGTCATTAAAGATGATGACACTTTTGGGGGTTTTTTTGGTAGTTTTTGCTTTTTAAATTGTGCCAGTCTAGGCTTTCTCCCCTTTCCCCAATGTATACAATCTGACTGACATACTTAATGCTTAAAATTTCAACACTGTGTCATCAGTATACCCTTGGCCTATTGGTAAGTCATCAAGCAGCTACGGTCTATGTCAGAGTTCAAATCGTGACAGTTCCACTTAATTTTATATATTGGTTTCCTCCAGTGTGACAGAAAACAAATAAATAAGTAAATAGACAAAGAAATAAATATAAACACAATGGTAACTAGCATTCCAAGGGAAATTATTAATCACTGCCACCCATATACGCTGGGTGATCAATTAAAAAGTTGGGCAGTGATCACTAAAAAATGTCTGAATTTTCAAAAAACAAGCGGGCACAATCTAGTGACCAATTTAGCATAAGCTTACATTGAAAATTGAACCCCCCCCCACCCCACTAAAAACCTATTTTGGAGGGGAATTTTAAAAAAAAGAAAATATTGTCCCTACTCATTGAGGGGAGTGTGAGTGCAAAATTTCAAGTTTCTACTATGAACGGTTAGGGCTGGTCGAAGTCCGGATACATAAATAGATAGAAATGTGTAAACACATGAATAATCTGAGTGGTGATTAATTATTATAGTAGGGTATGTAAGGAGGGAATTACTAGTCTGTGCAAAATACAGAATATTCAATCTTTTATGAATCTGTTCTGCTCTGATCCACATCTTTATGGGGGTTCTTGCCAGGGGCATACCGAATAGGAGGTGCTACACTCCCCCAATGCTCTGTCAGCAAGTTTTTACCTAGAGTTTTACGACTTTGGTGAAAGGTTCTTTTTTTAAAGGGGGGGGGGTCTTATTCTAGGCCCCTGCCAACAGAGCCATTAGCTAATTTTAGTTATTTTTAAAGATAGCTATAGCTATAAATAATAAACCATATTTGGCAACACTGATTTCTTGCCTTATTTGCCCTGCACCCCACGACAGAAATCATTTGGTACACCCCTGGTTCTTGTAATTAGAAAAGAAATGTACACAACATGAAAATTTGGTACACAGCTAAGCAATATCATCATTTAAGGAAAAATAGAGGACTTAAGATTTCTAGAATAAAACATTTCTAAATATTTAAATGATTTCCAACTACAGTCGTCCCCCAATATAACACGGTTTCATTATACCACAGTTTGCGATATAAGGCTGGTTTTACTTATATTATCAGCTACTCATCCAGAAAACTGTGAATAAACCTGATTTCCCTTTAAGACCATTAAATGAAATAGGAAACTGGGTCATATAGTTACATATATTTGCACAGTTACATAAGTGAATGTATTGACAAAGTTTGCAGTCTTTCATTTCCTATACTCAACCCGCAGTTATCATCGTTATAAAGCGGTTGGCTTTCTTGGATCTCAAAACCTGTGTTATAATGAGGGACACCTGTACTGAGTTTCCAAAACCTATCTATGACCTAATTTTCATAAAAATCAATTCAGCAAGTTTCAAATGCAACTCAAGCACATATATAATATCATAGGATCTAGTATATCAGTCGTATTTGTATTAGTTTCTGGGCAATATTATTTATAGTTTCTATATCTGATGCCATGAAAGAGAATCCAGTACACAAAGGTTGGAATTACCTCCCTTGAGCATCACTCTTCACAAGATCTGATCTTCTGCATTCAGGTATCATTTTAGGTTTCTTTCTTTCAATTTTGTGTAGCTTTATCTCACAGCAACACAGACATGTAAGTAATCAATGCTTGAATCACTCTGAGGTGAGAGGGGATCAAATTTAACAAAAGAAAACTAAGAAAAAATAAATCTATTTGTTGATAAGCCAAGATGCAAATACAAAAGGTCAATTGATAGAAGGAACAAAAAAACAGTTTATTCTTTCTCAGAGAAGATGAAGAAGAAAAGAAGAAGAAAAAGAAGAAGAAAAGAAGAAGAAAAAGAAGAAGAAAAAGAAAAAGAAAAAAAAGAAGAAGAAGAAAAAGAAGAAGAAAAACATCTTTATTTAAGAAGAAAGAACATACAACAATATAAGCACTGTAAGGGAAGAGCGTACTCTTGCCTTAAAGGTACTCTACCACCCAACTCTCCCAAAAATATATATGAGAGTGAAAACAAACATGTTTAATTTAAAAGTTATTTACATACATGTAAATGAAATCAAATGATGGATAATTTTATATCAGACAGAATATGATAATTATAAAGACATTGATTAGTTGAGAACCTATAGTTGCCCAGCAAATGTGAATGACTGCTAAACTAGCGGCCTAAATCGTAAATGTGAATAAAGAAACAAGCTCTGTGCAGGAATTGAACCCGCATCCATCCTGGAAGCAACCTTATACGCAGGTTCTGCTCTACTGATTGAGCTAACAAAGTTATCATGGTAGGCAGGAGTCTTTTAATCCTACACTTTTCTGGCTTCTCTACTCTCATGTTCGTATTTTAGCCACGAATATAATGTGGTTCTCTATGTCGACAGTATGAAATCAAATGAGGGATAATTCATAAAGAACCTGCTTATAAGGATTCTTCCAGGATGGACGCGGGTTCGATCCCTGCACGGAGCTTGTTTCTTTATTCACATTTATGATTTAGGCCGCTCGTTTAACAGTCGTTCCCACCAGCACCGGGCAAATATAGGTTCTCAGCTAATAAATGTCTTTATAATTATCATACATGTAAATAAAAGAACAAGAAACCCAAATTATAAGTGTGTGGTACAATGTCACTCAATAAGAGTTTTAATAACAAGTAACCAACAACATCATAGAACAAACATCACATCAAGACAACAAGACTAACCAACTACATCATAAAACCAACATCACATCAAGACAACAAGACTAACCTACTACATTATAAAACAAACATGACAACAAGACTAACCTACTACATCATAAAATAAACATCACATCAAGATAACAAGACTAACCTACTACATCATTAAACAAACATCACATCAAGACTAACCTATTACATCATAAAACAAACATGACAATAAGACTAACCTACTACATCATAAAACAAACATCACAACAAGACAAACCTACTACATCATAAAATAAACATCACATCAAGACAACAAGACAAACCTACTACATCATAAAACAAACATGGCAAATCAGACAAACCTACTACATCATAAAATAAACATCACATCAAGACAACAAGACTAACCTACTACATCATAAAACAAACATGGCAAATCAGACTAACCTACTACATCATAAAACAAACATGACAACAAGACAAACCTACATCATAAAATAAACATTGCATCAAGACAACAAGACAAACCTACTACATCATAAAACAAACATCACATCAAGACAAACCTACTACATCATAAAACAAACATCACAACAAGACTAACCTATCACATCATGACAACAAGACTAACCTACTACATCATAAAATAAACATCACAACAAGACAACAAGACTAACCTACTACATCATAAAACAAACATCTCATCAAGAAGATCTGAAATAAATAAACCCACCAATCAAAATTGAGGAACTGAGATAAGAAGAAGCAACAGTTTCTTAAATGAATCATCCAAAAATTATCTAAATGGTCTACTGATAATATAACTAGCATTCCAAGGGAAATTATGAATCACTGCCACCTATATATGCTGTGCTGGGGGTGATCAATTAAAAAGTTGGAAAAGAGGGTGATCAATGAATAAGTTACATCTCTCACCTTTTGTTGGGCTGTGATCACTAAAAAAGGTCTGAATTTTCAAAAAAACAAGCAGGCACAAACCAGTGACCAGTTTAGCATAAACTTACATTGCATATTGAACCCCCCTCTAAAAACTTAGTGGGGTATTTTAAAAAAACAAAAGAAAAACATTTCTCCAACTCATTGAGGGTAGTGTGTGTGCAAAATTTCAAGTTTCTACTGTGAACGGTTAGGGACGGGTGAAGTCTGGATACATAGATACATATAAATGTCAGAACACATTAATAACCAAACTCCAGCAATAAACCAGTGTTGTGGGTAGCAGTAATTAATAATTTTTACATTTTTGTCTGAAGGAGTTCGATGAAATATTGTTTATATTAATGGTTTTAGAAATTTCATTGGATTGTTTACATATAAAACTAAAATAGGCCATCTTTTTTAACTTGGATCTAGCAAAAGGGATATAAATATCAAATTGATTTCTAGTGAAATGACCACGAATTTCACTATTGAGCTCTAAATATGGTTGCATAAATAAATAGGTACTTTATATTTTTGATATTAAACATTAATGTAAGACTGTGAAGCAGTCTGCTGTTATTCATATTTAAAATGTTATTATTCTTTGAAAAGGCACTTAAGTGATCATATTTCCTCAAATTAAAGGTAAAACAAACAGATCTATTTTGTAATTTGTGAATTTTGTTTTGTAGCTGTTCAGTTAAATTTTGTAAAATGATATCTCCATAATTGAATTGCGAGAGGATGTGGATTTCAATTAAATTTAAAGGATTCATTTAAAACATTCTTGAATCTAAATGCGTTTTCAATTGCTGGACGCCTTAGTAATTGACCTGTCACCCAAACTGTCAGCATAAACTTATTCATTGATCACCCTTTTTTCCAATTTTTTAATTGATCACCACCAACACTGCATGCTGCCAAAAGATGTTGGTCATATGATGGTTTCTATTGAGTGATTAACCAAACCTGTTCTTATGGTGGTTAAATCATTCAACCCGACTAATTTTGGATTTTTATAATCCCAGCTTTCCAAAGCTAGGATTATAAATATGGGAGAAAATATTGTTTGGTCTTATACGGGGTGGGTTAAAAGTGGGTGTACAGTACTGATCGTGATTCTGGGGATGCTGAGGTCTTATTGTATGTTGAAATAATATGAATTAAGTAAGCCATTTTTCAGCAGCAGGTCCTGGCACATTTTCAGTAATTTCAACCATTGGCGATTTCTGCCACGGAAGACCAAAAAAAAATCTGCTTTTGAAACTGTCTTTTTTTTTAAGAAAATGTTTTTCTTTGGAGAAAAGATATTTTTATTCTCCGATTTTTGGCAAAACAAATCTTACTTTTTAATGTATATTTTAAATGTTACTTTTTTATGTATATTTGTATATTAACGTTACGGACAATATCTAAAAACATCTAGAATGTAGGGAAGTTTAGTTCCCAAATAATGCGACACAAACAATCATTTTAATAATACAGAAAACATCTTACTTAAAAAAAAACTATGCAAGTATGTCTTTTCATAAACAAAATAAGTATGTCTTCAAAACAACTACGTAAGTATGTCTTTTCATAAAAGCAGGTGTTTTTTATGCGTGTGGTTTTCCATAGCAGAAATCTCCAATGGTTGAAATTACCAAGAATGTGCCTGACCCTGTCTAACAGAGAATGGCTATAAGTAGAATGCAATTATAGATAGAACAGTGAAGTGATGAGAAGAGACGTGAACAAATTTCATCAGTACAATGCAAATCAGCTAAACACTAATTATTAATTAATGCTACTTTTGGCACACCCTGTATATTACTAATGTACCTGTGTTGTCAATAGTGATGACTATTTTATCAATTAGAGAGGATTAATAAAAAAAATATAGTATCACGGTCATTTCACTAGACAAACAGTGTTTTAAGTTTTAACCATCTTAGTATTTGACAAAAACTTTAAAACAAAGTTGAAAGTTCTAATCAGCATATGTAAAATTAAAAATATACTTCTTGTCATATAAACAGTAAATAAGAGTACTTTTGCTTTACAGTATCATGGTCATGCATTGGCTTCTTGTTTCTTTATATCACATTGGAATTTTTATTATAAATTTTAGTACTGCACAAAATTAGATTTAGAACCGCACAGGCAGGGGTCTACTACATGTTAAAATAAACCCTGTCCAGTTGTCAGAATCCTCCTCTTGGCCTTGCTGATGTAGTCCAGAGGAAAGCAGAGAATGATATGTCTGGCATCAGTTTGGCTGCAGGAGCTGGCAGAATTGGGCATCAAACCACCTTAAGGGGATCCAATTCCTGGTTTTGGAATCAGAGTTATCCTTCTCCTAGACTGACCTCCCAATGCTAGAGAGCCCAATCTGTTTTACTCATAGTTGGAGGAAGAAGAGATGGATTCATGCCTTTCCCAAGGGCATTATTTTCAGAGTATACTGACATTGGAAAGATAACAACAGCCTCTATCAACCACCATTTGGTTGAGATATGACTTGAGGCTCCCCACAACAAGACCTGCAAATCAAGCCATCAAATAGGTGCCAATAGGAAAGATTGATTGATTGATTGATTTGTTTAGCGGCATATCAACCCTTGGTGGGTCATTTAATGCCGAAATCAGTTTAAAATCTTTTTTAAATAGAGTCTTGCGACTTTGGTGAAAGGTTATTTTTTAAAAATAGAGTCTTGTGACTTTGGTGAGAGAACAGGTGGCCCCTGTTTGGGTGGGTCTTACCTCTCTGCAGAGGATGTAGTCGGTGTATACTAGGTCCCAGCTGACAGGGCACCCAATAGGAAAGAGAGGATGGCCCAAGATGAGCTGGTAGAGACAGACAGCGCAGAGGGATCTGCAACTGGTCAACAGAAGTTGGAACAACAAGACCACCAGACTGGCTAAAAACAGTACATGGTGGAGCGTCTTGACTCCCTCAAGTGTCACAAGACACGGGGGCTACCGAGTCTGAGTACTGACATCTTTATAGGTCACACAACACAAGGCATCATTACCTTTTATAACAAATATATAGACACAACTGTCAAATTTTATGAGATTTTGAACTCTCTACAATTATATCTATTGCTGGACACCTCATTCAGGTGTAATGATTAGCAACCTAGTCTCATGATTACTACTGAGTAGAGAGTTCGATCCCCACTGGGTGCTTCATGCTTGTGGCTTTGTGATAAAACTAAGCTAAGCTTAGTAAATATCTATTGTTTTGTCTATTGATTAGAGTTATTGCATTTGGATGTGTGTAAAATGTGTGTCATTAAACAACTGGGTGGGTTTCAGCTAGTTCCTGCAGAATGCCTAATTCTTTGAGTTTCTAACTGAGATAAAGCATCATCGATTTGAACTATGTATTTATTGAATCATACCTCATTTGAACTCTTGGATCACATTTAATTTAAATATCAGGGGGGATAAAACATAAAATAAAATATTTTCTCAAAATCCCAAAACTTTTTTCTTTAAAACCTTCCCTAGGTCCATTGAGTATGCAGGCCAAATTTGGCCGGGCTGCAACCATGTTTAGGTGGTTTCTATAGTGTGACAGACAAACAGACACTTCTCACTTATACAAGGTGCAATCAAAAAGTTATAAGACTTCTCCTATAAAAAACTTTATTTGTACTTCATTTAAATTTGGCCATTATGCCCCATGAGGTAGTCACCTTGTGCAGCGATACACCGCTCCCACACTTCTACCTGAAAGTCTTTAAGCGTGTCAAGCACTATCTGCGATTCACGCTGGATCTCCTTCACAGTGTCAAAACGGCGACCCTTCAGCTTGAACTTTATTTTGGAGAAGAGGAAGACGTCGCAGGTAGCCTAATCCAGTGAGTCGGGTGGGTGGGGCACAACGATCGGGCTGGTGCAGCACAAAAACTGAGCACAAAATTGGCAGTGATGCATGTTCAAAATGGACTTGAGAATTGCCTGAACTGATCCAAATGACATGTTGACGATATCAGCAACTTCATTGATGGTGATCCAACGATTCTGACGTGCAATTCTTCCAATTTCTACGACATTTTCAGGTTAGTGCTCGTTGAGGATCATCCGGGCATCTCTTCATCCTCCAGTGATGTTCTACCACTCGTGAGGGGCGAGTGTCACTCAAAACACCTCGCTCGGCTCATTGCTTCAACTTTTCAAGGGTCGCCATTGCCGATTTCCTGAGTTCGACACAAATTCAAGTTTGAGGACCAAATGAGCGCAAGAATGTGGTCCAAATGTTCACTGCATGACGCCAGATTACTGCTCACTTCCTGACTTTCATGACTGTCCTGCATTTAAATTGTTGACAACAGGAACAGTCTCAAAACTCACACCTTGTGTTAAGTAAGTATCATGAGTTATTCTCCTTAGGCAGAGGAGTTCTTATCCACTCCCACTAGGGGGTGCTGTTTTACGTTCTGGTGAACAAGCAGCCTTTTTATTATTGTTATTAGTAGAAGAGAGAGCTGGTTGACCACAGTCATTTTTGAATAAAGGACCTGTAGTACATAATCTTTTGTAGCATTTTTAATCTGTTAATATCTGTCATTAAACCAAGCTTACACCTTGTAAATATGGATATGGATGGATATACAAATATAAGTGAGTATATTTGTGTTCCAAAGTATAAAATACATAGTCGCACTCTTGCACTCCACAAAGAGAAATACAATCTGAATATAGAATATCACTAAGTCAAATGGAATTGAACAGAACAACTTATTCAGAAGACCAATCAACGTGGCCCAATGGTAGAATGCTCGCCACTGGTTCAGTATGTCATGGGTTCAATCCACAGCTGAGTCATACCAAAGACTTTAAAAATGGTACTCAATGTCTCTCAGTATAAAGCGTTGTACTGTGGAAGCCTGGAGTGGGATAGGCTCCATCAGGCTATCTCAACCCAAGACACACCCATGAAAATGGGTTCCCCAATGACATGGTACAGGTACTTATTCAGACAATCACAAGTGAAACAAGAAGTGAATTCCAAACATTAAATGCATAAAACTGATTAATTATGGATAGATGTCTTTAAACAAGCCTGGCTGCTACAGGGTCAAACTCTATTCCAACTGAAGATGATTACTACAACTTTTGTATTGTATATATAATAAATAAAAAAATTTATAAAACCAGGTCTGGTTAGTCACTCAATAGAAACCATCATATGACCAATGTCTTTTGGCAGTATGCCGTGTTAGGGGTGATCAATTAAGAAATTGGAAAGAGCGGTGATCAATGAATAAGTTACTTCTTTGACATTTTTTTCTAGACATAAGGAGTAAATGTTGAAATTTTCACCCCTCTAGCTCCATTGGTGCAGCCTGTACGCATGAAACACCTGTGTATATAGCCAGCCAGACCAACTCAAAAACTTAAGAAACCTATTTTGACAGTTTTGGTAACATTTTCTAATACACATATATATATGTATGTAGTATAAATGTATTTATTTATTAGAATGAAATAAGCCCTTGCATATTTGTAATATAAATTTTGTCAGTTTGGCTCAGTCAGTAAGACATCTTCCTGTTGATCACTTGGTCGTGATTTCAAATGACAGTAGGGACATGCTAATTTTATATATCGGTTTGGTTTAACATGATGGGAGAGACAAACAGTGAAGAGTTTACTCCCCTTAATTAGGTGAAGTTTGTTGTTGTTGTTACAGAAGAAAAACAAAGTCAACTCCAGCATCCGACTTGGATTGGAGTTTAACAAACACAATCAGCAAATGAACATAAATTTTAATATGAGGGTCAGTCAAAAAGTAATGCCTGTTCTAATTTAATTTTAAAAGTATTAGTCAGAATTCCTTGTTTTTTTTTAGTTATAAACCATAAAGTATCTAGAAGCCCAGGGGATAAGTTGTGGAGTTACCTTCTCTTTTCCTACCTATAATCCTTTTTCAAAATGGGTGCCCTCTGGACACACGTAGAAAGCAAAGATCTGTCATAGAATTTCTGTTTTTGAAAGGAGAAAGTGCTGCAAACATTCACAGGAGGTTAGTGAATGTTTACGGAAAGGCTACACTTGATGTAAGCACAGTAAGGAGATGGGTCAGTAGAGTTAATGGCAATCCTAGAGAGAAAGGAGAAACTGAAACTGAAAGAAGAAAGTGATAGCCACTGTGTTTTGGGACCAGAAGGGAGCCATACAGTTAGAGTTTATGCCCAATGGCACCACTATAATGCTAAACTGGGCACTTAGTTTCTGCCATTTTTACGGAAATACAGCTTACATGAATTATCTTCCTCTTTGTCCAGTTACTTTCTTTAATGCTGTCATGGCACTTACACTGTCTGTACATCCGTAAAAATGGCAGAAAGCAAATGCCCAGTTTAGCATTATAGTTATATTGTAAATAGAACCCCCCCTCATAATAATAATAAATGCATTTATAGAAAGCATCCTTTCTCTGGAACCTCAATACTTAAGTCCCCACTGGACAAAAGCGCTTGAAAAGATGTGCAATCAATTGCTGTAAAAATATAAAGCCTATTAAAGAAGAGTAAGAAGTAAGAGTAACTTGTCAATGAAGCTTTTTACAAAACATGGGGCAGTTGCTACAATTACAAAGTGTATTTATTTACCGAGTTCAAATAATTATGCAAACCTTTTAAAAAATTTTCTTCAAAAAAACTAACAAATTTCTGGATGGTTTGGTGGTCTAATGGATTGAAAGCACCTAAATTTGAAAGAAAAGCAAATTTTTCTCGAGAAGAGCCGTGTGTCACTGAAAAAAAACCTAATCTTTACTGAAAACCTTACAATGTATCAATTAGAAGAGAGGTTTTTTCCATGGCAAATTTTTCTAGAGAAGCTATAAAAATATCCTAATTTTTGCTGTTTTCATGCAAAACTATAACAAATGGAAGTATATATAGTATAAGAAGGTAGGGTTGTTGCTGTTGGGTCTTAATCATCTTATTCCATTTCGCTTAAAGTTTAAGAGATTATCTAAGCTGTGTGCTTGCATACAGCAAGAACTATTTGGTTTCTTCGTAATTTTTTCAGCAATTATACTGTGTGTGCGCTCACACACATAAGCTTTACATACTTGTTTCTACAGTATCGCCCATAAATGAGTACACCACTACCACTATGTTATAGAAAATTAATTGTCTACTAAAACAAACAGCAGGATTTTATTATTTCTAGTTGAAAATTACACAATCAAAATGGATATTATCAGGTATTATTTATGACCAAACTCTACAGCATTGAAATTCTGTTGCCAAAAATATGAATATGTTGCCATCCAAAGATGAGTACAAAAAATTATTTTTGGCAACAGAATTTCAATGCTGTAGAGTTTGGTCATAAATAATACCTGATAATATCCATTTTGATTGTGTAATCTTCCACTAGAAATAATAAAATCCTGCTGTTTGTTTTAGTAGACAATTAATTTTCTATAAAATAGTGGTAGGGGTGTACTTATTTATGGGTGATACTGTACATTACTGAGAATATTTTTAGAAACTATCAACCAAATCTGTCAGCAAAACAGTTTCTTCAGTTTTTAAATGGGTCTGGCTTACTGCCTATCTATGTATGTAGTGTGCATACAGGCTGCACCAATGGAGCTAGAGGGCTGAAAATTTAAACATATACTCCTTATTATATTTTTAAAAAACATTTTTTTTTTTTTAAATTCCCCCCCAAAATAGGTCTATAGTGGGTGGCTCAATTTACAATATAAGTTTATGCTAAATTGGTCCCTTAGTTCTGTCTAGTTGCATCCACACTTGTTTTTTGAAAATTCAGACTTTTCAGTGAGCCACCACAATGCGAGAGAAGTAGCTTATTCATTGATCACCCTTTTTTCAATTGATCACCCCCAATGTGGACAAATGTGATGGTTTCTATTGAGTGACTTACCAGCCCTGTCTTTTATCTTGTTCAATATGTTAATGTACATTTAATCTTCAAGAATTTCCTCTGCCAACACAATTACTAAGTGGACTCATTTTCATTCCCTTTTTTATTTTCAAAATATTGAAAAAGTGATACTCAGAGCTGGATTAAGACCACAATAGGCCCTACGCCACCTATAATTTTGGGATCAACCAATATATATATATATATCACAGATTTTTAAGAAAATGAAATCTTACTATGTAATAAATTCAAATTTCTAATTTTGAATAAATAAGAAATTGTTGAAGTAGCCATTGTTTTAAATGTAATAGAAAGAGAAAAAACAAAACATTTTTCAAATTTCAAAAATTCATAATTAGACGATGTAAAAAATCTAAGTAATATGCAATAAATTATAAAGATAGAAATAACAGTTATTTACAAATGTTAAAATGAGGCATCTCATAGTATAAACTAAAAAAGGGGTATTTTACCTATAAAATGATATTTTTTATTCACATGCTAAATGTATTATTTTCTTTATATTCTATATTGCTATTTATTTGTGGGCCCTCGCAATGTCTTCGGCCCTACACCGTGGCATAGTTTGTGTATAGGCTAATCCGGCCCTGGTAATACTACTGTATTGTTCATTATTATATAACTATCTATAGTTTTGAGAATGGTCATTAACATTCAAAGAGTTTTTCAGACGACTGAACTCCTTGTCGTTTGTGTTGTTAACACGATTTTCACCTATCCATTCTCCAGCCTTCTTATACAATAACAAGGATATATTTGTACATACATGAATTGTATGAATACTAATTCAGCCTTTGGGATTGCTTTTCACCAAGTGATAGTGCAATATGTCTATTTATTGCAAATTTTCCTTTTTTGGTGTTCTGATGTGACAAGGGATATTGGGTAATGTTTGTCTCCATTTTGAACAATATGGGGATTTATTGAAGATTTATTCATTGTTTTTGTAGAATTTGTAGGTTTTTATGTGGCTGGGTGCTGGCCCAACGCCCAACACCCAACCCTCACCATTTCTCAACCGGGATTGGGACCAGCTATGGCAACAGACAAGCAGTAGTTTCTTTCTTATCAAAGTAACCTTATTTTAGATGGACAACTTAGAGGGCTAAAGGGATCTAACTGCCTTGCTATTTACCTATAGCTGAAGGGAGAAGTGGATTCATACCTTTACAAAGGGCATTAGTGCGAATTTAACATGAGTAAGCTTGGCCAAAATGGAAATTCATTTTGTCGATTCAATTTTCCATTCCGCTGACCACCATGCCACTTGGCATCTCCCAAACAGAAAAGTGATTAGAAATTAACCAGGATAGAAACAAGTCAGGTGTTATCTAATTGGCATAACGACACTTAAAGAGCTTAAGAGTGTCTCTTAAGTAGGACCGGATTAAGACCACAATGGGCCCTACGCCACACATAATTTGGGGGACCACCAATATATATATATCACAGATTTTTAAGAAAATCAAGACATAATAAATTCAAATTTCTAATTTTGAATAAATAAGAAATTGTTGAAGTAAAGCAGACATTTTTTAAATGTAATGGAAAGAGAAAAAAATTAAAATATTTTTTAAATTTCAAAAGTTCATAATTACACAATATAAGTAATATTACTGATACTATTGTTCGGACTGAGATCCTCATCTTGGTTGTCATTTCCACAACGTTTAAGTAATATGCAATACATTTTAAAGATAGTAAACAGTTATTTACAAATGTGAAAATCAGGTGTCTCATAGTTTAAACTAAAAAAGGGGTATTTTACCTATAAAATGATATTTTTATGTAAGTGCTAAATGTATTAAGTAATTATTAATCACTGCTACCCACAATACTGGTTTATTGCTAGGTTTAAGTTATTCATTTGTTCTGATGTATCTATGCATCTATCTATGTATCTAGACTTTGTTTTTTTTGTTTTTTTGAAAATTCCTCCCCAAATAGGTTTTTAGAAGGGGGTTCAATATTCAATGTAAGTTTATGCTAAATTGGTCACTAGTTTGTTCCCGCTTGTTTTTTTTTGAAAATTCAGACCATTTTTAGTGATCACAGCCCAAGAAAAGGTGGGAGAACTAACTTAATCATTGATCACCCCTTTTTAATTGAGGACCCACAACACAGCGATGGGTGGTGGTGATTCATATTTCCCTTGGAATGCTAGTTTCATTCATGATTGATCTTTTTCCCAAGTGAATAGTGATAAAGTTCTATATTGCTATTTATTTCTGGACCCCCTCGTTGTTTTGGACCCTACGCCATGGCATAGTTTGCGTATAGGCTAATCTGACCCTCTTCTTAAGTGATGCACAAATGAATATAAAACTTGGAGATTTGAAATTAACAAAATATCTCATTTATATAATCTAAGATAATGATACCTGAGAGATTAATTGATTGATAGTTTGGTTTATTGGCATATCAACCCCTGGTGGGTTATTTAATGCCAGAATCGATTAAAATTATAAGCTGAAGGTCTGAAAATATTTCTCTTGGGTTTTAACCCTTTATGGGGCAAGTGACTATATATGATCACCTGAGGACCCATCAGCCACACAGACAACATAATCCATACCAATGTGGTCTGCAAGCTTTGGAAAGTACACTTGCGCTTGAACAAAGACAGAAACTGTTTTGAGGCATATCGCACCCCATTAAATTAGCTTGTTTTTGGCCCACACAATAAAATTTTAAAATCAACCTGGAGGTGTTATTTTTTTTGTCAATATCAATTTTTTCTATCTATTCATTATATTGAATGTTATTCTTTAATTCTATGTTTTATTTAACTTTCTGCTTTAATTTTTTTATATTTTCCGTTTTTGGTCACTTTTTGGGCGAGGCACCATATATGATCACTTCATCAAAGGCAAAATGCCCACATAAACAAAAAGATTTCAGCTGAAAATATCTTGTAATTTGGTCTAGTTTAACATACAAAAAGGTTGTTTTGATATTCAAAATATTTTTAGGGTTAATAGGGTTTTTAAAAATTTGTTTTTTGTATAATAAAGTTAAGAATTGGTTTTGGCGTGATGTTTTATGGGTAGTTGAAATAAATGAGTGTATATAGATGTTGTATTTAAGCTGTTTGAGTTATATTTTTGTGTAAAAATCTGACTTCTTTCAGAAATTGTAATATTTTGCACAGTTTGACATTGTTAAAGAGTTCTTTTAAGTTGCTTGCTTAGAAATATTTTATTCAGGTCAGGCTTAGGCCGCTACAGTCACCACAATTCCCTAGCAGGTGTTTCGCTGTATATGGTTTCTGGCATGCTATACATATCGGTGGCTCTTCACTTTTTAAGAGATATGAATGATATGAGTATGTCGTATGCGAAGCCTGGCCAACACCACCTCCTCCTTTCTTGTATCTCTGTAGCCTGGCTCCGATGGGGTGGGCAGGGGGGGGGGGTGATATCTGAGAGAACTACAGACACCCACATAAACCTATTAAGATGTTGAACAATTTGATCAGCTTATTTGTTTTGTTTTTGTCAAACTCCAAGACAAAGTCAGGAGTTGACTTTGTTTTCCTACCGTAACAAGACCAAGAACAACAAGAACAATCCTCATAAAAATTGGGGTGTAAACCGATATGTAAAATCCCCATTGTCTTACAGTGATTTGAACTCATGACCTAGTGATCACTAGCCGGTGTGTCTTACTGACTGAGCTAAATTGACAAGTCTTAGATATTAACATAATTCTAATGAATAAATATTTTTTAAAAAACTATGAAAATGAAAATTATTTTCAATTTCAGTGTTCTGGACGTTATAAATGTTAAAATTATAAAACTTCAAAATTTTAAAAAACCTTAAAATTAATGTTTTTATGAACGTAGTTCCGCCTTGTGTATGTCTTCTGATGTACAGGTTACAGCTGTTTAGGCCATTTTCAACAACTATCCTAAATATTTTTATAATTTGTATAGAAAAAAGTTTTTTGTTTTTTTAAGATTCCCTGCTAAATTGGTTTTAGTGGGAGGTTCAATTTACAATGTAGGTTTATGATAAATTGATCCCTTAGTTTGTGTCCGCTTTTTCTTTTTTTTTTTTTAATCAACTCCAACATGGCTTGCTGCCAAAAGACACTGGTCATATGACGGTTTCTATTGAGTGACTAACCAGAGCTGGTTTTATAATTTTTTTATTTATTATATATACAATATCAAATTTGCAGCAATTGTCCTCAGTCGGAATAGAAGTAGGAGTGGAGTTTGACCCTGTAATTTTGTAATCAGCAAATAGAATTCCCAATGATATCAACTATAAAATATTTTAAAGTTTATGAATACATAATTAATATCAATGCTCATTTTTCTTTCAGACAATTTATCTACAATCAAGATAAACCAATCTGAGACAAGATTTGTTTCTTCATTGAAGAGCTTTATCAAAAATTAAAACAAAGCTATTCAAACCAAAAACTACCTGTTCAAGCTACAGTTAGCATTATTAAGATAACATTGCCTTTCAAAATCCTTTCACCTTGCTATTTGTAGTGTCGACTCTTTATTAAAAATCCTATAAAAATCTCAACAAAATAGGCTCGAAAGAATTGCAGTAGAAAAAAGGTACAAGTTGACCAAATAATTCAAATAGACTCAGCAGCAGCTCTCAACAATTATTTTGGTTAGCAACTATTTTTCGACAAATGCAAATGCATCTAAAATCCAATGCTCGTGGGAGCCTACCTATTTACCATATAAACAAACAACAGACACTTCAAACACAATCATGGCTTAGCTGCCTATGGACACAGCCAGTCGACTCACACACATTCACAGACATTTCGAGGAAGGCAAGTAACTCCCTGGTAACACACACATGCATACACACACTTACATGACAAGTGTTATTACAACTTTTTAAGAACTTTAATTCAATTGACTCTTTTGTTCCAATCAACTGATGGACACTTTCTTGATGCAAGACACATTCATAATCATTCATTCATTCATTGTTATTGTTCTATAAATAAATATCACATATGTTGGTATATTCGTCTTTCCATTCATCACGTGTCACTAACCAAGCGGTTGACCCTGAACCTGAAAAATCTGTTGTATTTTTCTTGTGATACATAACCTTGGTCCCTACAGTAGCTACTAACCATTATTTTATTATTTATTTTTATTATTAGATAAAGTTTTTCAACCATTGTAAAAAAATTAAAATGAAGGTAAATAATAGTCAAAATTAATACAATGAGTTACAATACTTTGTCTAATAATGAAAAATATATAATAGAATATCAAATAACCAATATGGCAGGTGGAGATCAGATTAAAGAGAAAACCATTCTTCAATAAAGTCAATGACCTGTGATCTACAAATCAGGACATCTTTGTCACTGGATGATGTGGGTTTTGTATGGCTCTTTTCATCTTGGTAAAACGTCTTCACAGCTTGAGATGCTATGCCTGGGCACTTAGTATGGATGAAGTTTTCTGCCCAAGTTCCACTTACCTCCACTCAACCGTGCTGAAGGCTTTCCAAAGGTGTTCAATACGTTTGGAGATCAACACGGCTGCAGGGGATGCCAGATGACGATGTGATGCAGCATCTCTTGCTCAACTGACTTTGGGTCCCTCCCTCTGGATTTTCTGTCAGGGATTACACCCTTGCTGCTTACGGCATCTTGGTATTCCCAAACAGTCACCCATCTAGGTCCTGACCAAGTTTGACATTGCTTAATTTCGGTGATCGTACGATTTGGTTGTACAAAGTTTTGTGAAGTAAGTATTTTGAGTTATTCCCCTTAGGCAGGAGAGTGCTTATCAACTTCCGGTAAGGGAGGGATTTTCTTGCATTCTGAACAAGCAGCCATATTGTTTTTAGGAGATTGGAGAAGACATATATGTGTGTCGTTGACCGCAGTCATTGTAAATATGTATGAATAAAGGATCTGTGTGAGTACTTCTTCTGTTTGCATTTTAAATCTGTTAATATCTGTCATTTTGTATAATCAAATATCATTATAACACAGTAGTCTTGACTTTCATGTTAAACCAGGTACAGTGAACTTTAGTAACAACAGCATCTTCAATAGTGTGAGAACAGATCTACCAATAGTATTATTTATTACAAGTTTGGTCAAGAATAGTACTTGCCTTTCCTAACTATTAGGTCAATGCAAAAGTTCCCAGCACCATATTTTGCATAGTGCTAGGGAAATCCTAGAAGTGTCTTTGAAGTTTACATGACTCTTTATTGCAAGTACACCCATACTCTGCTGAAAAATGATAATTTAACTTTATTTAGTAAAAATCATAGCTAAATATAAAATGCACATTTAGTACTTTAATCTTTATATTCAATGTAGGTAAAAATGCAAGATAGACAATAGATCACCGATGTTTATGGTAATGGTGCAGTAGGTGCAATCACATGTTAGGAATGGTTTGCAAAGTTTTAAAAAGGGGGGGGGTTAGCTCAAGGATGAGGAACACTCTCAAAGATCTCAGAACTTGAAAACAGATGAATTGATGGATCTTTGAAAGGAAGTGTCGTTCCTCCATCTTTCCTCATCTCCAAACATTTATTCTCCAAAATCATCACTGAAATAGGCTCCATGGAATTCGCTCCAACAAAGTTTAGAAAAGGTGCAAAGTTCAAACAGCCAGTTGATTGCTCAACAATTATTTTGGATTTTCGACCAATGAAAATTCATCTAATTTTCACTTGCTCTGGGAGCCTACCTATTTCAGATATAAGCAGCCGATAGATGGATTTCGTCAGTCATTGTTTAACTGCTGAGAAGGTACGGCTGTTCAACTCACTCACACACACATGCATGTATGTATGCATTCACCTGTGCGCAGGCAAGGCAATCAGACATTCAAAGGCAAGCCAGTAAGTCCCTGATTTGATTCACATACATTTGCATATACTCACTCACACATGCATATACTCATGACACAAGTTTTATTATACATATGCATATACACTTACTTATTGACTCTTTTGTTCCCGTCAAACTGAACATTCTTAATGCAAGACGCATTCTTTTTCCCAATCAATATTCATTCATTCAATCATTCATTGTTATTGTTCTTGAATAAATTATATATGTTATATACATTCATTTATTTCATTGAACTTTGAACAAGGCCAAATTTATAATTGTAGACAAAGAGATATGTCCTGCCATATTCCTCGATGGACTCGTCTACCTACAAAGAGGTGACACAAGGCCCTACAGAAGATGCAGAACAAAACACACAAACTTGCAGAAAAATTAGAGCTGATTCAGTCAACTGCAGCAGTTTGTTTACAAGCATTAAAAAATAAGAAACTGGGAAAATGGCTTCCACATAAACTTACAGAAAGAAACATCGGTTAGCATTAAAACAGTTTCTTTGTCTTTTTGCTCAAGATAGGAAAAGTCATTATCCTTATTAAATTTTACTAGTTTTTACCTTCATCCTAATTTTAATTGTTTTCATACAACTTATTAATTCAGGCCACTGTTTCTATGGCAACAAATAACAGCGCAATCGTAAAATAAAGAGTAAGCCTTCGGTGAGAATCAAACTCACACTCTCACCTCACTCACCAAAGACTTACTCTTTATTTGCGCTGTTATTTGTTGCCATAGAAACAGAGGCCCAACTTAATAAGTTGTATAAAAACAACTAAAATTAGGATGACGGTAAAAACTAGTCAAATTTAATCTTACAATACTTCATCCAATAATAATAAAGATTAATTTATAATTGACTACTAGGTCTCATATGTAAAAAACAACATAAATATGCTGCAAAGGGTCGGTTGTAGGGAGTGTGTTTATAAGTGTCAATCAGCTTTGGCTAATCCATGAAGTCTTCATGGCCGCTTGGTAAAAAGCAGCTAGGCGTAAACTAGTCTCTCAACGAAGACTTACACTTTATTTCTGATCGCTCTGTTATTTGTTGCCATAGAAACAGTGATCCGATTGAATAAGTTGTATAAAAACAACTAAAGTAGGATGAAGGTAAAAACTAGTCAAATTTAATAAAAATAATGTGTTACACTACTTCATCCAATAGTAATAAAGATTGATTTAGAAAAGGTCATTTTTAGATAAAATTGTCACTCGCAATGAAACCAAGAATCCAAAACAAAGATTGTGGCTTGATCTAAGACGACCTTCAAAATCTTCTGGGGGAAAAGTTCTTTGTGTTTGGTGGGATTAAAAATTACAAATTGCTGGAACCTGAACAAACTGTTACTGCACAATCTTACAGTGAGGCGTAAACTAGTCTCTCTCTCTGGCAGGTTGTAAGAATGGAGCATTGAAATAGAAATATTTGCCTGTTGTCCAACTGAAAATAAGTAGATTTCAAATTATCAATGTCTTGGTCGCAAAAGCAAAGTTTGAAGAGAATAATTTCTATACTTTTTAGACATAATCAATCAGAAAATAACACTTATTACCCAGGAATTCTGAGGAGGCCTGATGTCAAAGACTCATTAATGCAAGAGAACAAAGTCATAGGACAACACGAGCAGTGATCCCAACAACAGACTTTCAATGCCCGCACTGCTGCAGACTCTATGCCTCCAGAGTCGGGTTGCAGAGCCATCTGACGGTCCACAAATGAATGCTTGACAGGAGTCTTCTTCAGAGCCAAAGGACAACCAATATAATATAAATATATATATTATTGGCAATAAAAAATAGCAAGCATTCAAAATGAAGAATATTGTGGCTAGATCTAAGATAGCCTTCAACATCTAAGCCTAAACAAAATCTTCTGGGGAAAAAGTTCTTTGTGTTTGGTGGGATTCAAAGATAATTCTTTATTAAAAATTGCTGTAAACTGAACAAATTGTTACTGCACAATCTTACAGTGAGCCATTGGTTTGCATGAATGGAGCATTGAAAGAGAAAAGACATTTTTCTGAGTGAAAAATCAACCAGTCAATTAGCTGCATGGCAACACGCATCCTTATGTTGCAAATGTGATGCAACAAATATTCATGGATCTGGCATGTTGTTCCACATGCTGCATATTCACCTTCAGATTACACCTTGCAACACGATTTTTGTTCCTGGGTAGTGAGTGTTATTTTCTGATTGCTTATGTGTAAAAAGTATAGAAAATGGCTATTGTTCCCATCAAACTTTGCTTTTGGGGCCAGGATAGTGATGTAACAAAGAATGATAGATGGGAAGTTCTTCCACATGCAGTGTATTCTCCAGACCTGTAACAATCAGACAATTATTTGTTTTGCTCCATGCAAGACTCCTTGTCTGGTCAGTGGTCCAAACAAGATAAAGATATAAAAAGAAATGTCATGAAAGAATTCATTTAACCAAATCCAGAATCAATCTATTATGAAATACCCAATTTACCTGAAACGTGGCGTGAGACAGGGAAAATATTTTCATGACTGAATAATGATGCTATGAATTTATATGAATAAAAGGTTTGGCATCAACCTCAGAGATTGACAATATAAAAATGTGTTTATCAAGTGCCTTTTCCTTATGAATATTGTCTGCTGGTTCTGATCACTTATTACCAGATAGAAGTCAATAGCCCAAATCAGAATCAAATGATATAAATACGTCTCTCTACTAATATAAAGCCTATTTCTAAAAATATAATATACTATGGTGCTCCTATGAGTATCATACAGTGAGTGCAAAAAGTATCCGTTACATTTCAAAAAGGTTGACTTTAAAATCTTTATACACCTTCAGAATTGGCAGAAGATTTTTTTTATTTTTGTACATAACTTTTCAATGTTCAATCCTCTTTCAATATTTTTTTGACTTTTGTATTTGATATTTTTTTAATCTTTGGTTCAAATTCTGTCAATTCTGAAGATGTAAAAGTTTGTTGAAATGAACCTTTTGAAATGTATCATACTTTTTGCACTCACTGTATATGGCTTGGCATTGATTCAAGATCGACAAGGCAGAATTGTAGTTTATACCTTCTCCAATATGTGAAAATAACACCAAACAGTCTCACTAAACCAAATCTAACTCAAAATCATGGAGCAACAAATAATGGTTGAACTCAGTATCATACCTGTCAAGTTTCAATTTGAGAATTCTCTGTGTGCAGGGAGCATTTCTGGGCATATCAGCTACTGAAATTAAGTGTTGTCTAGAAGTATATTTAAAACATGTTTCAAAGGTTTTGTATGTAATCTTTAAAAATAATGTGAGTTCTATGAAAATATACTGAATACATACAGATATACAACTGACAATTCTTTACAAAACATTTTCTCGCATACAGGCAACTCACTTTCATTTTGTGCCGCCTCATTTTAATTTGGCTCAGATTGGGCAATCGGGAATAAAATGTATTCAAGAATATTTCAAGATTATATTACAAGGATATATTCCAATTTCACCATCGATACTGTCACTGAATTTGGGTTGAAAGTTTACCTCACTCATCTTAGATAAGATTTTTATCAGAAATCTGAACCAATTTAATAAATCTAAATAAATCTAACACTTTTTATAAAATGCGTGTGAATTTTCCTTTCATGCATGTAAGAATGTATTAAAATGTATGTGTCTCGTGCAGAATGCGTGAGACTTGGAATGTCTGCATTATCAATGCTTTATAAAAACAACAGCACTATCATGAATGTCCTTATCAATGAAATTGTGTACAATTACTTTGCTTTTGCCTTCATTAAAAACATCAAGCATGAAAAAGAATCCAAACCTTGTAAAAAAAGTCATTTTAGTTTCTCCTTTCTCTCTAGGATTGCCATTAACACTACTGACCCATCTTCCTACATCAAGTGCAGCCTTTCCATAAACATTCACTAACCTCCTGTGAATGTTTGGATCACTTTCTCCTTTCAAATACAGAAATTCTATGAGAGCTGTTTGCTTTCTATGTGTGTCCAGAGGGCACCCATTTTGAAAGAGGATTATGGGTAGGAAAAGAGAACACAGTTTTCCCCTGTGCTTCTAGACACTTTATGGTTTATAGCTAAAAAAAAAACCTAGGAATTCTGACAAATACTTTTAAAATTAAATTAGAACAGGCATTACTTTTTGTTCGACCCTTGTACTTTCTCCAATATGTGAAGATAGATTTAGTTTAGAGAGAATGTTTTCAGCTAACTCAAATTTGTGGAGTAACAGGTAAGTGTCTAGAAGCCCAGGGGGAAGATTTGTGGAGATACCTTCTCTTTTCCTACACATAATCCTTTTTCAAAATGGGTTCCACGCAAAGAGCTGTCATAGAATTTCTGTTTTTGGAAAGAGAAAGTGTTGCCAACACTCACAGATGGTCAGTGAATGTTTATGGAACTTGCACTTGATGTAAGCACAGTAAGGAGAACCTATTATCAATGGTTTATAAAATCAACACACTAACAACAACATTATTATGAATGTCCTCATCAATAAAATTGTGTACGATTACTTTGCTTTTGCCTTCCTTAAAAACATCAAGCATGAAAAAGAATCCAGAACATTGTAGGAAAAGACATCTTGCAGCAACAAAATATAAATATACTTTGGAATTTCCACAGGCTTAGTAAGTAAGACTAACATGACTTAATAAGCTGGGCACCGATATATAATTATATTCTAAAGAGTTAGCATTATCAATACATTTGGGAAGACAAGGCATAAGTTTTATACATACATATGGTGGACATGGTTAGACAATGTGGAAAAGAAAGAATGAGAGAAGCGTGTTACATCTCAAACATGTTTATTATTATGAAGATAAATCTTTATGCATTTCGTCGCTGTGAGCGACATCTTCTGAAGAAAATTGAACATAGCAGAGTCCTGCGGTCATCCATGTGGTGTGCTGTGAATGAAATTCACTCGCAGTGACGAAATGCATAAAGATTTATCTTCATGATAATAAACATGTTTGAGATGTAACACGCTTCTCTCATTCTTTCTTTTCCACATTGTCTAACCATATTCACCATTCTGTCGGATTCCCTCACATCCATACAACAAACATACATATATAATAATAATATCTATTGCAGGACTGCCAATGGCTAATGAGACCTGCATGGAATAGTGGCTGCAGAAGAAGGTCTGGCAACCCAAGTTTGACTCTTTTCTCCTGTTCTAGCTCTTTGGCTTGCTTCAGATAGGGACATTGCGTGCAAGACTGTATGTCTCCCTATCAGCAGCCCCCATTCCCTATTGGCAGTATCTCTTCTGTTCCTCTGCTCCCCCTGCCAGTTTGTTGAACTGAAGAGACTTTAAAAGACAATAGACTTCCATCCTTGCCACATGGCCCGCCCAGCACAGATGCGCCTTTTACAGCATAACTTCAATGCTTGTGGATCTGACAGCCTTAAGTAAGAGAGATTGTGTATTGCATGCCCACTGGAATCTTTGATTGATTGGAATGCATGAATTTCAAGCTGGAACTGATTAAATCCTGAACATTTTACTCATATAGAGATATATCTACCCAAAGTGGGGATTAAGTACCTTAATTAAGTTCATAAAAAACAGATAAAGAAAATCAGTTGATACACATTGATTTTATATCTAATATTCTGGAAGGAGATTGTTTTCTCATTCTATATCCATTACTGACATTGATCAAGAGATTCTATCAGCAAGCAGGAGGAAAAATCTTTAGATATTTATGTTTTATACTAGCAGGGATACCCGGCATTGCCCGGTGGAGAAAATAACTGAAAATATAACCAAACAGAAAAAATATGTTCTTTGATATATTTCTTCTTACAAAAAACAGACAATTATTTACATTATTTACATATGTAAAAGTAGCTGTAACGGAAGAAATTATTCTGATGCACAAAAAAGAACAAATGATGTCATCCCTTAGTTCAACAGGGCATCAGGTTACACTACATAAGTGCTTCTCCGATTGGGTGCCAGTATGAAAAGGGTGCCTGGAGATCCAAACCTAGAACAACCAATCTAAAGTTGTCCATAGGTAAAGCATGGATAAGTCAGGTAAAGGCCAGCGATCATGAGAGATTGTCTTGTGCCTTGTTAAAATTTGATACTTCTAATCTGAAAAAGTTTCTCAGGATTGCCTAACTTTTTACAAAAAAAGAAGAAAAAAATCAAGATTTTAGTCTCAAAACTTATTTCATTTTGTTCCTTAAAGCTATTTTAATCCAAAATTAACCAGTGCTGGCCTATGTAAAAGAAAGGTCAAAATCTACCACCTACCCAATTGAATTTGACCATATCAGCTAGGCCATTAGTGAGGCAAAAAATAAAAAGGCTTTAGTGGGCTAGAAATGACCAGGAAAGACCTCAAATGACCTCAACTGACCTCCAGAATAAATCTCTGATTGCTTATAACTTTCGCCGTGTAAAGATGAACCCCTATACCAAATCACTGCATCCTAAGTGCAAAATTATGGCCAACAAAAAAATAGCTAGAAATAACCAGAAATGACATGGTAACCTCGAATGATCTCTCGTGGCAAAATTAATTAACCACTATGCCAAATTTCAGTTTAATAGGTGCAAAATTATGGCCAACAACTCAGAAAATTGACCAGAAATGACCTCTGATGACCTTGAATGACCTCTGAGGTCAACCTCTAAGTAGCCAGAGGTATTGCATTGATGTACCCCTAAAAAACAGATTTGATCTCTTATTAGATCTAAAGGTCACCATTTAGGCTTTTTGCAAGAATGAGCTGAAAATCCTACATGTAGGACAGGTTTTCAGCTAGTCGGCATAAACCTCACTTCCTTCAGTATCTAAGTAACACAGATAGCAATAAATAAATAGTAATAAAAGAAAGACAAGATAAAAAAATCTTTTAGAAAAAGTCTAGGGACGAGCAACTAAGTCAGTACTGGAATTAAAAAGTATGAGTTATGAGGATAGAAAATAGGGGAGACTTAATAGAAATGTTCAAGATTATGCATGGTTTAGAAGTAGTAAACCCTGATATATTTTTTACTAGAAGTGGGTACAAGGGACTGAGGAGCCACACATATACGGTAGAAGCAAATAGAAGTAGATTGAATATCAGACAATTATTTTTTAGCCAGAGTGGTAGGACTTTGGAATAGATTAGTGGAATATGTAGTGCTATCAATAGATGCAAATGATTTTAAGAAGACATAATGTGCATTACACCAAAGATTTAAGGCCCTAGATATTGTGTAAATATGATTGTTATGATGTGTGCTTGTATATACAAATTGTATACTCTTTTTATTTTCACACTAAAATAAAATGTTCTAAAAATGCATCCTTTTCTCAGGTCAGTTATTAGGTATGAAAAAATTATTCTTCCTAAATTTAGTTTTATATTCCATAAACTTTGTCACATAACTCATGCGTGTGACATTACAGTTTAATCACTGTTGCTGGGTTTAGGTTATTCATGTATTCTTATATTTATATCTATCTATGTATCCGGACTTTGCCCAGCCCTAACCGTTCATAGTAGAAACTTAAAATTTTGCACACACACTCTCCTCAATGAGTAGAGAAAATGTTTTTTTTGTTTTTTTGAAAATTCCCCTTCTAAAAAGGTTTTTAGTGGGGGGGTTCAATATACAATGGAAGTTCATGCCAAATTGATCCCTTACTTTGTGTCCAGCAGCATTCACACCTTTTTTTTTGATAATTTGTACTTTTTAGTGATCACAGCCCCCAAAAAGTTAAGAAAAGTAACTTACTCAATAATCACCCCTTTTTCCAGTTTTTTAATTGATCACCCCCAACACAGCATGCTGCCAAAAGACATTGGTCACATGACCGTTTCTATTGAGTGACTAACCAGATCTGTTTTTTTTTAAATCATAAATTGATGATTCAAACCATTGCTGGTAGTATTTTCATCAAGGTAACTGTACCACCACTGCTTAATTTAAGTGGTAAAAAGCAGCATATAGGTGGTGGTGATTCATAATTTCCCTTGGAATGCTAGTATTTATTCCTATGTTCATTTGATGGTATCGAGATTAGTCACTGCCAAGTTATTGAAAACACAAATGTTTGATTCCCATCCAATGTACAAAGAGCTCTGCCAAACTTTCAATGAATATTCATTTCTATCTTCTTATACAAGTCTGACATAGATATACATAAATATATTATACATGTCAACATAAAGAAAAATTATATATGACATTACGTAGCCCATATGGAATTTTAAGAGCTACAAAATTTTATTTATATGATAGATGGTCCATCTGTAGGTTTAGATCATGCTCAGAGATTTATCTATATTTCATATCTGATATACTTATAGATATAAGTCACAGAACCAAGAAGTAAAACGTCTTTATTCATTAAGTCATTGTTGTAGAAAAAAGAATTTCTCTGAGCAGCATACAAAAGTATTTGAAGTATATATAAATGTCACTTTCTTTTTATATTCGCATATGCATTGTTTGTTTTGAGTTATTTTCACAATGAATATTGATATTTTCTCCAGACCAAAGCCACCCAAACATAGACCGCAAAGTCTAGATGTCTTTCTTGTTAATCACCACTACCCATAACATGTTTATTCATAGGAATATGAGACGGGGGCAAACAGTGGGGAAAATTCAGGAAAAACAAGAAGAAAAAAATTGAGCAGAGAACGCAAAAAGATTAACAATGATGGCAAATTCATTAAAATTCATTAAAATTCATATTCATATCACAAATAGTATATCTGTGCCGTAAGAAATGACAGCATATATGAAATTGATATATTGTTAACCCTTCATAGGGCACACCTAAAAATATTTAAAATATCAAAACAACCTTTTTGTATGTTAAACTAGACCTAATTACAAGATATTTTCAGTTGCAAGTTTTCTGAAATGTTTTTGTTTATGGGGGCAAAATCCCCTCTTATGAAGTGATCATATATGGTGCCTCGACCAAAAAGTGACCAAAAATGGAAAAATATAAGAAAAATTAAAAATTAAAGTAGAAAATTAAATAAAACATAGAATATAATGAATAGATATAAAAAAATTGATATACACAAAAAGAAATAACACCTCCAGGTTGATTTTAAAATGTTATTGTGTGGGCCAAAAACAGGCTATTATAATGGGGTGTGGTATGCCTCAAAACAGTTACTCTCTTTGTTCAAACACAAGTGTACTTTGCAAAGCTTGCAGACCACATTACTGCGGATTATGTTGTCTGTGTGGCTACAATATTTGCATGTGGCTAACAGATCGGATCCTCGGGTGATCATATATAGTCACCTTCCCCATAAATGATTAAGTCCTTATTAGAAGCAAGTCTTTAATGACTACTGAAATGTTTTTGTCTAATTCATTTAATTTTTACAGTTGTTGTAACAATTTTAAAGTTTCCCTTTCTGCGTGACAGGGTTGGGGAAGGTCGGAAGTTGTCTTTCATCTCCCCTTTAAACGACATTAGTGGCATTTTGGGGTTGGGTATGGATGAGGAGGTCGGATGCTGTCTTTCTTTCTCCCCCTATCTATGTACTGCAAGTCTTCAACAAAATCACTGCTATCCTGGCAACTATTCCTGCTGTTCTAAAGAGCACTCCTTCAGCAGCCTCAGACAAATGAAGACATACCTGAGGAGTACAATGGGTCAAACACGACTAAACAGTGTGGCATTACTAAATATTGAACGAAAGTATGCCAACAAGTCTGTTGGCAAAAATATTGACCAACTAATAGATATTTTTGCTGCTAAGAAAGGCAGAAACCGATATTTCTTTTAAGTTGCATGTTGTGTGATTTGTACTGTGTATTGTCGATTCATAAAAAGATATTTTATTGGAAATTAGTACTTGTGTTTTTATGTGTATAAAGGTTTCAGGCAAATCAAACCCTCTGCCCCACCAAAACAAAGAGTTCCCATATACCTATGTGTTTATTGGTTGGTTTAGGTTATTCCTGTGTTCTGACATTTATATGTATCTATCTATGTATCCAGACTTTGCCCTGCACTAACTGTTCATAGTAGAATCTTGAAATTGTGCGCACACACTCCTCTTAATGAGTAGGGAAAATGCTTTTTTGTTTTTTTGAAAATTCATCCCCCAAATAGGTTTTTAGAGGGGGGGTTTATATATGCAATGTAAGTTTATGCTAAATTGGTCACTAGTTTGTGCCCACTTGTGTTTTTGAAAATTCAGACCTTTTTTAGTGATCACAGCCCAACAAAAGGTGAGAGAAGTAACTTATTCATTGATCAGCCCTTTTTCCAACTTTTTAATTGATCACCCCTTAACATTTATATATATCTATCCCCAGAACATATTCTTTGCATTCCACAAATAAATAATGATGTGGGGTCTGCATTCATGCTCTCCTCAATAATAAGATCCGATTTCCATGTTTCTATCCATCTACAGTATATAATACTAAAAGTCTGATTCCATTTATCTGTATGTGACCTCTATGTAGCCAAAATGATGCATTCTAGCCAGAGGTATTGAATTAAGGTACCCAAAATGGTGCATTGTAGCCAGAGGTATTGAATTAAGGTAGCCAAAATGGTGCATTGTGGCCAGAGGTATTGAATTAAGATACCCTTACAAACACAGGTTTGATCCCTTATTTAGGCCTTTCATAGGACGGGTTTTCAGCTAGTTTACAAAATTGAAACTTATGCAATTTGTAACTTTAGATTTAGAAAAAAATATTTAAAAAATTATTATTACACATCCTTTTTTAATAATTGAATATTTGGTATCATTTCCTGGTGATTTTCAAGTTTTCTTCCAATGTCATAGACATAAGTATTCGATTTACTCAACTCAAACTTGATTATAACCAAGACTGATATTTATCAAACTGGATTATTTTTGGTATAGAGCTGCATAATCAAAGATTTTGAAGTGAAGCAAAACTGGTTTTCTTGGTCTTTGAGATTTTTCTTTATCTACAACATCATCTGCTGTAAAATTCTTCTTTTTCTTCGATAACTTTCATCATAAATTTCTTCTTTTTCATCTGTCTTATTTTCTTCGATTCATCCTTCATATTTTTATTGTTTGTTTTTACATGTTAGCTTTTGCGTGTTGTAATTTCAAAGAACAGTGAACCATGTCATCCATTTTTTTTCAACATTACAAATTTTCTTTCACTTTTCCAAACTATAACTATTCAGTAATGTAGATCTTAAGCAATAAATCTTCATAACTTCACAAAAAAATGCTTCTTTAATAATTTTATTTGTAAATTTTTTTTATCATCCAACAAATTTACATGAAACAATATTGTTTTCATTTTAAGCAAATTTCCTGCATAGAAGTTCTTTTCACACAAATATACAAAATGGAGTCTGACAAGTCCTACCAATCATCCAAAAACTATGAAAACTAGAGATGGTCATATATCAATATGGCTGCTTAATAACATTTTATAGAGGAAACTCTTTGACAGGGATTAAAACAAAAATCCAAACAGAAACCAAAGGGTCTAAGACAGTGGTTCTCAATCTTTTTTGCTTCATGCCCCATCTCGACAGATCAAAATATTTTGTCCACCTAACTATTAAAAGAAAAGTAATTTAATTATATATCATGTGGCAAAATGACCCACATCTTATGCGCTTTTATTAATTCCCCCTTACTATTTAACTTCATTGCACATATACAAAATAAAGTGAATACAGCAAATAAAACACTCGGCTACATAAGACACTCATTTAAATTCATTGATGAGGAGAGCTTCCTACTACTGTACAAGTCTATGGTACGTCATATATATCCTACGCTGAGATTAAAACAACTTAATCTAGAGACCCCTGAATACAGAAGAAAACGTGCTGACCTACTAGAGGTCTATAGAATCCGGAACAACATACATAGAGTGGATACTGACGTTCATTGCTCAGAATGCCCTGATAAGAAAATGCTGACTTCATCTATGTGCAGTAAAACCAGAGGACACAGCCATAAACTACAAATTCAGACCTCCACTGGTGTTAGGAAAACACATGGAACAGCCTAAGTGAAAAGACAGTCACCTCAGAGAATATCAATATTTTTTAAAATAATCTTTGTTCTGATATCGGACATACTAAATTTAACTACCATTTTTCTTGTTAGTTTATACCCAGCCCAATTACACTGAAGCTGGCTTAATGATGCAATTAACTACTGTCAAAAAAAGTATATTCAAGTATATAATAAAATAATTTTTAGGGCACTTACTAACAATATTGTAATTTCTTTATTATGTGAAATTTAGTAACAACAATGCTATTACCTCATTGCATTAATAACTCACAAAGTTAATAAGTTAAGCATTAGTTACTATGGGATCTATAGTAAAATTAGTAATTAATAGTATTGTATAATTAGGAATTAATAGTATTGTATGATTGGGAATTGATAGTATTGTATAATTAGGAATTAATAGTATTGTATGATTAGGAATTAATAGTATTATATGATTAATATTGTATAATTAATAATTAATAGTATTGTATAATTAGGAATTAATCAGTTAAGCCTTAACACGACCCAGTTTTGAGCCAGGGAACGCTTTTCACTTTTCACACCCAAATTCCCAATTGTCCCCTAATATATTTGAATTGCCGCCTTGTGGGTGTGTTCCCTACATTCAGAATCACGGAGCTGAAAAAGGAAAAAACATTTGTATCAGGTTCCACAAACATTGTGATCAGGTTCCTATCATTCTTAAAATATTGCCATTTTCTACAGAATCTAAATTCTTTTCATCAAAACTCTTTCCACATGGATTAAATACTGTCTTTCTGATTATCACTATCTTTCTGATGTTCTTTCAAGATACAGAGGCGTAGCAGGGGCTCACATTTAGTGAGATTTGTCAATAGAGATGCAGTAGGTGAACTACTATTTATAAAGCTTATGTGGGCCCCTTTGAAATAGCCCCCATCCCCTCCCTCAGCTATTTCTCTATAAAGGGTGACTTCATTTTACATCCACTGCCATGTGATCCACTTCCTCATTTCTTGGTGCATTATAAACAATTTTAGGCAGTGGTTACTAACATGTTTATTACCACGGAGAACCGTTTTTATTTAAAAGAATTTTCCCATGGACCCCTGGCTTTTGAAAGGTCTTCCTACTCAACCCACCCAGAACGTTCATGTAACGTTTGAACAAACATTGAGTGAGGACAAGTACTGTTTGTTTGCAAACGTTCCACAAACAGTTGCAAACATCCAAATGTCATACAAACAGTAGCAGTGGGAATGCAGTTGCTTAAGGCTTGTGTCCAAACATTTATTGGGTGTTTGTACATAAACAAAGCATGTACATGCCCCTCAAATCACAATGCAAACAACCCAAACATTATACAAATGATTACAAACAGTAGATGAACATTTGGCTGATGATTTCAAACAGTTGGCTCTGGGTGGGAAAAGCTCATGAGCCAAAGGCTTTTGAAAGATCTGCTTACT
Organism: Architeuthis dux; assembly: GCA_006491835.1. Lineage (NCBI taxonomy): Eukaryota > Metazoa > Mollusca > Cephalopoda > Oegopsida > Architeuthidae > Architeuthis > Architeuthis dux. The sequence continues at coordinate 495,337 of VCCN01003796.1, read as the reverse complement.
CAACAAGCTCACAGACCCCCAGTAATATCTTTTTGCTTATATGGGTGACAGTTATTCATAATTTCCATTGGAATGCTAGTATCTATTAGTTTCTTCAGAACAAAGATAGATATTACACGTTAGCTTGTCTGACTAAAAGAAAAGGTATGTGTCCAATTTACTGAGAATGCTAGTCCTATATTCTTTCTTTATTTATGCACTAATTTGTTAACATTATAATCTTTGCAAAACCTGCAATCAAATTAATGCTACTTAGAGCAAGAGAAATATGACGATTGCTTTTTTGGCCACATAGTTTTATTATTGTATCTTTTTTCTTTATCTGAAATGTTCAAAATTCGTGCACAGCATTAAAATTTTACTGAGCAAGCATAATTTGATAATCTGAGAGACTTTCCTTTCATATTTCAGAGTCTCATTACAAATGCTTCAGCAATTACAGTTCATCTCTTTCAGGACTTGATCATCTCTTTCCTTGAGTTTCATCTTTCGGGGAAATCATCGCCTGAAGCATCATGGCCGTTTCATTCTTCAAAAACTGATTTCAAATCTTCATTATTCAATGCCTTTTGCAGATACAAAGATTATCTCTTCCAAATCATTTTAGACATTTTTCCCATTCGCAATTTTTGCTTTTAGTAGGGCCACTTAGCCAAATATTTCAAGATCATCCATATCAGACTAAAATTACAATTTTCATACCAGCCATATGGCCACCATGTTGAATTTGACTTGCATGTATTATCCAAATGTCAATTCCCAAAAACTATGTATGGTAAAAAATTCAGCTAATTCTGTCCCCAATATCATATTATATCCATTGCTGATAAGAAAATTCATCTGAAAACAGTTGTCGCAGGCAGCCATTTTTAAAATGTCTGCCATGGGCAACATATTAAAATCCATGATGGCTCAAAATCCAAAATTTCTTGGAATACCTTTGACTATGAGTGTAGCAAATTATATGCTTTTATCACAAAATGCACAATTATTTGGCTAAACGGCCCCATTTCTTTGGCTTTGGCATTTAATTATTAATTAAACTAACTTTTTAACTGTTAGAAAGCATCAACCAAGCCTGTAAAAATAGGTTTCTTCAGTTTTCAAGTTGGGCTGGCTGGCTGGCTGGCTATGTATGTACAGGCCATACCATTGGAGTTAGAGACCCGAAAATCTCAACATTTACTCCTTATTATGTCTAAAAAAATGTTTTTTTTTTGTTGAAAATTACCCTTCCAAATAGGTTTTCGGGGGAGGGGGGGGGCAAATTTAGAATGTAAGTTTATGCTAAATTGATCCCTAGTTTGTGCCCGCTTGTTTTTTGAAAATTCATACTTTTTAGTGTTCTAACAAAAGGTGAGAGAAGTAACTTATTCATTGATCAACCCCTTTTTCCAAATTTTAACTGATCACCCCCAACACAGCATGCTGCCAAAAGACGTTGGTCATGTGACAGTTTCTATTGAGTGACTAATTCTTCTAAGATTTGATCAGATGTGTATCATTAAAAATGATGGATAATGAGAGAAATAACTTGCTCCGATTGTTTTTTTTCATAATTCTCACACATTCATCACTTTATCAAGAATCATAATTTCACCTGATGAGCTATTCATCTCTTTACAGTTTCTACTTGTTGACCTCTTCAAATTTTAGTCTTTGGTGATTTTCAGCAAAGTATTTTGAAGTTCTTGCTACTCAAGTTCTTCTCTCTCAGAGCATTTTTATATTTTATAGTCAAGTCTGACATTTGTTCTTAGTTTTTTCAATTTCAAATTTTAAAAGATTTTCTCTAGTTGAGACTCTGACTTTTTAATGTTCTTCTATGGTAGAATTAGTGTTCAAAATAGTCAAGAATGTTTTTATGCAATTCCTTGAGTGGTTCTACTATTGTGTCATTGTTGCAGTATGAATTTGTCATAATTGCATTCAACTTCATATTTCTTATATGAAATTTCAAGTTTCTACTATGAATGGTTAGGGCTGGGTAAAGTCCGGATATATAGATAAATACAGAGAAAATTTCAGAACACACGAATAACCCACTTAACCCAGCAACAGTGTTTAAACCAGTCTGTTATGGGTAGCATTTTGAATAAGTAAATAAAAGTTAAAAAGTAGAAGGAGATGAAAAAGAAGGAGAAAAAGAAGGAGAAAAAGAAGGAGAAAAAGAAGAAGAAGAAGAAGAAGAAGAAGAAGAAGAAGAAGAAGAAGAAGAAGAAGAAGAAGAAGAAGAAGAAATGGAAGAAGGGGAGGAGAAGGAGATGGAAGAAGGGGAGGAGAAGGAGATGGAAGAAGGGGAGGAGAAGGAGATGGAAGAAGGGGAGGAGAAGGAGATGGAAGAAGGGGAGGAGAAGGAGATGGAAGAAGGGGAGGGGGAGATGGAAGAGATGGAGGAGGAGGAGATGGAAGAAGGGGAGGAGGAGATGGAAGGGATGGAGGAGGAGGAGAAGGAGATGGAAGAGGAGAAGGAGATGGAAGAGGAGGAGGAGGAGATTGAGGAGGAGGAGGAGATGGAAGAAGAAGAAGAGGAGGAGGAGATGGAAGAAGAAGTGGAGGAGGTTGCTTGTACCAAAATAAGCTTAGTATCTATCTCTCTATATATTATGGAAAGTAAGGGTCCAGTTTAGCATTATAGTTACATTGTAAATAGAACACTGCCCCCCCTCTCTAAAACCTTTATAACAATTTTGTTTTCTCAAAACTTTTTACTTTAAAATCTTTTTCCTAGGTACATTGATGATGCATGCTAAATTTGGATGAGCTGCACCCATGTTTAGGTGGTTTCTATAGCATGACAGACAAACAAACAGTTCTCACTTATAAATATGGATAAGAATTCTGACTTAACACAATATCATCCCTTCAAACCTTTTTTTTAGTCAAATGACTACTGGCCTCCCCCGTTATAATGCAGGTGTTGGTGTCCAAGAAAGCCAACACCACTTTATAACCGAGCCGTGATCAATTTTGGAGCTAAATCCCAGCAACTTTAGAACAAGATTAATATTTTGGGATCCACCAACCACCTTGTGTTATAACGCAAACCTTGCTTTAACAAACCGCATTATAATGGGGGAGACCTGTAATTACATAAACTAGAGACTTTCCTTAAAGAGAGGGACAGGCAAGTTTGACTTTTACTGTGAAGTTTGAAGCTTCTGCTATTGAAAGAATTAAGGATGTAAAAGTCCTTTTAATATCAAAAGACAAAATGAAGAGTAACATTTAACTCTTTAAATAGAACACAGTATACTAAGTGCACATGGTTATCTTAACCCATAAGAACCCACTGTGACACCGGTGTCACATACAATTTAATTGATCTGCACAATCTCTTATATAATATTATATTTTATCCTTGATTTTAACTCATGAAGTGTACTAAGTGACATCTACTGAACATCCTGATGCTGTCATGTGACTGTGTGTCAATTTGCCTATCCATAATCCCACATAATGTTCCTTCAAGAAGAAATGGGTCTGGGTTCTTATGGGTTTTAAAAAGGAGCTACTGCTATAAAATCATTAAATGTGAGCAATATCAGGAAAAAAACTTTTAACCAAAAAAAGTCTATTGTTACCTTTCCAGTTTCAAAATGGCCGGTGTTCAATCTACAGGGCTAGTGTTTATTAGGGTTAGTGTTAGGATTAGTAATTTTTAGGGTTAGGGTTATTGTCGTCTGCTTCTTTGATTTGAAATTCGTCATTAGCATCTGTTATTCTGAAGCTAGTACAGCGGCCATTTTGAAATGAGAAAGGTCACTCAAAAAAAACACTTATTATTTAATTTTAGAAATGCTTAATATAGTAGGAAAATCATTCTATGCTTCTATCACAAAAATCTTATACAAATGAAATCATAATTCAATACATTCAAATATTTTGATCAAACCAATATTATCCACAGATATTGTCTAGAACAGGAGTCAGCAACCTTTTTGCTTCTGCAGGCCAGTTCATGTATTAATGAGTGAATGATGGACCAGATAAATGCCATAAAAAAGCTTGAAATATGGCAATTATCCATTTAAATACATCTAGTTATATTTTGCCTCAAATCAATGAATAACCTATACTAAAGAAATCAATGGTGCTTAACCAAGCATGCCAATTAATAATCAAAGAACTCAATTTAGTCAGAATTTATTTCAATCAAGGCATCTTTTGAATCTAATAAAAAGACACAAAGAATCTTTAAAACATAAACAGTAAGCATAGTATCCCAATATTTGCTCACAGAATGGTCAAAATCCCTTCGAGATCTGGCCCACAGGGTGTAGGTCGTCTACCTCTGGTCTAGAATTTTGAGAAGAGTCATTAACATTTAAAGAGTTTTTCAGACAATTAAACTCATTCCTCTTGCTATTCACACAACATTTCAATTCAATATTATCCATAAGAAAGTTCAATCTCAGAAAATTTGGTCTCAAAAATGATGGAAATATTTTTTTTAAAAAAGGAAATTATAAAGATAAGAATTAATGGAAGATCATTTTGGAAATATTTATGATGAAAATAATAAAAATAAAAAGCTAGGAATTAATGAAAGACCATACAGATACAGGAATACCTTGAATATTGTGGTTTTGATTAGTGCGGGTTTTGATGTAGTACAGTTAATGTATTGCTGTACAAATTAATGTAACTAAGTATAAGCTGAAAAAAAAGAACACGTTAAATTATATTAAGACATTGAACAGTGCGGTTTTGAACAGTACAGCAATTTTTGGAACAAATTAACCACACTAATCAAGGTATACCTGTATTAAGTTTTACTAAAAATATAAATTTTAAAATAAGAAAATTCAGTCTGGGAAAGTTCAGGTTTATATGTTATTTAAAATAGACCAAATCTTTCAGATCAAATTTTCCAGACTAAATTTTCTGGCCACCATCATCCACTTCCCAAACAATTAGAAAAAAGACTGAAATCATTTGTCATTTATGAAATAAAGCATCTTTGCAAGAATTGTAACAAAGTTGAAACAGTAATTCACACTGGAAGGTAAGAGAAATATCTGTTTATAGATTACCATTTTTTTTTAAATTGGAATCATGATAATGTAAGTATTTGTATTGTTTGATTGTTAATTCTCCATAAAGAGATTAAAAAGAAGTTCTTCTATTAAATGTGACTCAGACAACAACTCAATCAACCAAATAAATAACTTTATAAGAAAATCATTCCAATGTTTAGATTTCTCAACTCAAATTTCAGTCATTCTTTGATGATTCATTAACACATAACACACATGATGTGTTTGGTTCAAATGAATGTGAAGATAATTAGTTAACACATTCATCAGTTCACTGAGTTAAAAAACAGTTTTACACTGAACAAACTACGGACTTGAAAATTAAAGTTTAACACTTTTAAAAGAACAGACAATACTTCTCTGACAAACATTTATCAAAAAATGCTGAAATCTATAAAAGAAAAAGCTGCAAAATTTATAAAATTGTCAGTCAAGATATTTTATGCATTTGAAAAACCTCAGTGTTAGAAAAGTAAGGTTATATCCATGAGAGTGCAGAAAAACTAAATCAGTCTTATCTGTACTTTTTAGGGATTCCCAAATGAGAAAGATTGCTTACACATGACGGATTTGATAATGGTAATTGGATTTAAAGAAATGACATACTCTTCAGTTTTTTTCTGTAATAAAGAAACAATAAAAATACCTTCAGATTCGAATGTATATTTTGGGCTGATTTTGTTCACTACTTTGAATAGTAACAAAAATATTTCTGAGTTTTGTTTTACTTTTTAAGAATAATTTATTGCCTCTGATGATAGCTGTAAGAATGAATCAATTGAAGTGTTACAAGAACTTTCAAAGATAATTTTTTTAAATACTGATAGAATACTAACTAAGTCATTAACTTTATTCCCAAATATTTAAAGAGTAAGTGAACGTGATGTTTGTTAAAAATCAAAAAGAAACAGATCTGGTTAGTCACTCAATAGAAACAGTATAAAACCCAACGTCTTTTGGCAGCAAAAATATAGATAGATACATATAAATGTCAGAACACATGAGTAACCTAAACCCAGAAATAAACCAGTGTTGTGGGTAGCAGTGATTAACAAATGTTGAATTTATCATAATTTTCAAAATATCTCCAGTCTTTATTAAAAGCATCTTAAAAATTTTAAAAATAGTCTGAATATGGACTCTGATTTTATGACCAAAAACAAACAAAAAATGAAGGTAGGTCTGGTTAGTCACGCAATAGAAACCATCATGTGACCAACATCTTTTGGCAGCATGCTAAGTTGGGGGTGATCAATTAAAAAATTGAAAAAAGAGGTGATCAATGAATTAGTTACATCTCTTGGCTTTTGTTGGGCAGTGATCATTAAAACAGTCTGAATTTTCAAAAAATAAACATGAATGCTGCCGGACATAAACTAGGGATCTCCAAAAGTTCTCAACAGGTTTCAATGAAAGAAGTGATTATATTTTGGGGTGGATCCATGCACAATTATCTCACCTACATCGTAGTTATATATCCACACCACATAATATCGCCAAAGATTCATGTCTGTCTACACGATATCTCCAAAGTTTCTCAATGACTTTCATTGTAATTTTGTGGAAGGGTGGGCAATGGGCTCTGAAAGAAGTGATTACATTTTGGGGCAGATCCATGTACAATTATTTCCCTTGACAATGATGTTGGCAGAGGTATATGCTCTCTGGGTGATTTATAGTTTTATTGTATAGTTTTTTAAAGATGCTGAATTAAAACATTTTCATGGTACCCAAACTTATTTTCTTCATATTATTTTACAAGGTCAGAACTGAAAAATTGAAAACAAAAAATGAATAGAATTGTTAGTAAATGTAGGCTTAGTCCATCACATTTAATAATATAGGAGAATCATGATGAATAATGAATAGTATTAGTACAAAAAGATCACCAAAATTCTAGATATACTGGGAAGAGAGCAAGTTCTGGATGAGGGGAGATGACACCATAAGTTACCACCCCGGGTGACACCAACCATAGGCCCACCACTGACTCAATGCCAACATTTGACTTAAAAATACTTGTAAAAAATCACATATGCCAATCAAGATTAACATATGAAAAGTTAACCTTTATTATTATTGGATGAAGTATTGTAACACACTACTTTTTATTACATTTGACTAGTTTCCACCTTTATCCAAATTCTAGTTGTATTTTTACAACTTATTAATTCAGGCCACCGTCACTATGGCAATGAATAACAGCGCAATCAGAAATAAAGAGTAAGCCTTCGGTGAAAATCGAACTCACACCCTCATTGCAAGAGGGAGACTAGTTTATCAGAGCATTTTGTGCAATGAACGTCAGTATCCACTCTATATATGTTGTTCGGGATTCTATAGACCTCTAGTAGGTCAACAAATTACCTTCTGTATTCAAAGGTTTCTAGATTAAGTTGTTTTAATCTTTCAGTGTAGGATATATTTCACAATATCGGAATGATCTTGGTGGCTCTCCACCGAACTGTTTCTATGGCATCTCAGTTGTAATTCAGGTTAGGAGACCATATGCAGGAAGCAAACTCCAGATGGGGACGTACCAGAGACTTGTACAGCAGTAGGAAGCTCTCCTCATCGATGAATTTAAATGAGTGTCTTATGTAGCCGTGTGTTTTATTTGCTGTATTCACTTTGTTGTATAAAGTTGTATAAATATAACTAGAATTAGGATGAAGGTGGAAACTAGTCAAATTTCATAAAAAGTAATATGAAAAGTTGTTCTAATATTATCACACATAGTTTCAGAAGTTTTCTGCAATATTAAAATTTAACCCATAAGAAGCCACTGTGTCACACAGGTGTCACATACAATTTAATTGATCTGTGCAGTCTCTTATATATTATATTATATATTATTCTTGATTTTAACTCATGAAGTGTACTAAGTGACATCTACTGAACATCTTGGTGCAGTCACGTGACTGTGTGTCAATTTGCCTACCCAGAATCCCACATAATGTTTCTTCAAGTAGAAATTGGATCTAGACTTGATTGTTTACACTTTAACTATTAGTTTCATATACAAAAATTTAGATGTTAATTTCAAGTGGAATAACTACTGATCAAAGTTATCTCCCTTTCGCCTTTAAGTAAAGAAATCTTTTTTCATTTTATTTATTTGTTATTTAACTTTGTTTCCACCATTTGAATACACAGAAATATTTATAATTATAATTGTTAATGTCACTTTTAAGGACATTCCTACAGACCAAAGTCAACTGGGAATCATAAGTATTGTCATTATTTAATTAATTTTTTACTATTATTTACCACCATCTGATTTTTAAAATTTTAACCCATAAGAAGCCACCGGTGTCACATGCAATTTAATTGATCTGCACAGTTTCTTATATAATATTATATTTTATCCTTGATTTTAACTCATGAAGTGTACTAAGTGACATCTACTGAACATCCTGGTGCAGTCATGTGACTATGTGTCAATTTGCCTACCCATAATCCCACATAATGTTTCTTCAAGTAGAAATGGGTTTGAGATGTACAGCAGATAAAAAGCGAGGAATTTTGATTGCACTGACATAAGAAAATGTCAGGTGTAGTTCAGTTTTGAGATAAATAACAGAACCTTTTACATTCAAGGAAGTTGAAAATGTCAGTAGGCACTGATGTAGAAAACAACTGTACTTATCAAGAGAAAGTTTTTACTAACCATATGTCTATATTCAGATTGATATAACCACTAGCACTGATCACCATGGCCCAGTTCGGTATGCCATGGTTCAATCATACCAGAGTCATACCAAAGACTTTAAAAACTATAGCAGTCAACTAATGTCTTCTCTGAAAGCCCCACTTGCCGGCTTACTGTTCTTACTCAAAGTTTCTCTTACTACAATTCACCAAATGTTTGTCCGTCAGCACATAACTCAAGGACGGCTAGAGTTATGGCCACAGAGAATTTTTTAGCATATTAATTTTTGAAAATTCAAAGACTTTTTAGTGTGGGTTCCATTTACAAAGTAGCTATAATGCTAAACTGGACGCTTACTTTGTGTCAGGTTAACAAAACCAAATCTTTATCTTTTGGTTTAACCATATAAAGTAGACATCTAGCTCAAAATACTGCCCATAGCGCAGTTTTCAGCTAGTAATATGCCACCGCATGATTCAAGGAAGGCTAGAGCTATTGCCACAAAATCTTCTGTGGTTACTAATGGAACCCTGGAGCATGTTTTTACGATATTAATTTTTGAAAATTCCAAAACTTTTTTAAAGATTTTAATGAGGGATTCGATTTACAAAGTAGGTATAATGCTAAACTGTTAACAAAACCAAATCTTTATCTTTTGGTTTAACCATATAAAGTAGACATCTAGCTCAAAATACTGCCCATAGCGCAGTTTTCAGCTAGTAATATGCCACCGCATGATTCAAGGACGGCTAGAGCTATTGCCACAAAATCTTCTGTGGTTACTAATGGAACCCTGGAGCATGTTTTTTCCATATTAATTTTTGAAAATTCCAAAACTTTTTGAAAGCTTTTAGTGAGGGGTTCGATTTACAAAGTAGGTATAATGCTAAACTGGACACTTACTTTGTGTCAGGTTAAAAAAAACAAATCTTTATCTTTTGGTTTAACCATATAAAGTAGACATCTAGCTCAAAACACTGCCCATAGCCAGTTTTCAGCTAGTAATATGAATCCATTGACTTAATTGTAGTCTTGATTTGGCAAATAAAGATGCTGTTCTTATTGAGATCGGATTCTTGAAGCATTTGCAATTTTTGTTTTGACATTTCTTAGCATACCTGTCAGGTTCTTTTGCATTCATGCTTCATGCTTTAAAGGGATGTTTTGTTGTAACCAGTGAAAAGGCTGGCAAAAGGCTACAAGCAGAGGAAGAATGATGGCTTGGAATATGTTGTCAGCCATGAGTTCCCCCCCTAAACCAGTCTAAGAGGAGGATCTGTATTTTCTGTATCATCATCAGCCGTTATAAGTCCACTGCTGGACGAAGGCCTTTCCCATCTCCCTCCATGACAAACTAGATTGTGCTAATCTCTGCCACGTCTTACCGGCAAACTTTTCTATCTCGTCCCTCCATCTTGTATCTGGTCTTTTCCTACTTCGTTTACTATCCCATGGGCACCAATTGGTTAGTCTTTTCCTACATCTATTGCCATCTCTCCTTGCTCCTTGCTCTCCATTTCTGTTGCTTAATTAGTTGTATAATATCCTTCACTCTAGTCCTCCCTCTGATCCATGTTGATCTTTTTCTATCTCTTAGAGTTATCCCTAGTATTGCTCTTTCCGTGGCTCTCTGCACTATTCTGAGTTGGTTTTCAGCTCGTTTGGTTAATTTCCATGTTTTGCATCCATAAGTCATGGCTGGTATTATGCAGCAGTTGTATACTTTACATTTTAGGCACATTGGTAAGGTGCTCTTCAGAATGTCTCTATTCATACCAAATGCTTTCCAACCTATCATTATGCGTCATTTTATTTCGCAGTATAGCATATGATAAGACAAGTATACAGTATCGCTCATAAATAAGTACACCCATTCAACTATTTTATAGAAATTTAATTTTCTAATCTTAGGATTTTCTTATTTCTTATGGAACATTACACAATCAAAACAGATATTATCAAGTATTATTTATGAGCAAACTCTCCAGCATTGAAACTCTGTTGCCAAAAATATTTTTTCATATGGGTGTACTCATCTTTGGATGGCAACATATTCATATTTTTGGCAACAGAGTTTCAATGCTGCAGAGTTTGGTCATAAATAATACCTGATAATTTTCGTTTTGATTGTGTAATGTTCCACTGGAAATAATAAAATCTTGCTATGTTTGGTTTTGAAGAAAATTAAATTTCTATATAGTAGTGGTAGGGGTGTACTTATTTATGGGCGATACTGTACGTTTTCCATTGCAAATTTCATTACGATTTAAAATCTCCCCCTGGGAACCCAATGGAAGGGGGCCCCAAAAATCTTTACGAATGGTTCACCTACTGCATTTCTACTAACATTACACAATGTCCACAGCTGTCAGATTGAGAACCACTGCATTAAATGTGTGCGTGTGTGTTGGGGGGGGGGTGAAATCTCCAGCCACGCCCCTGGTTGAAAGATAGTATATATTAACCCATTAACTGCGACAGATGGCTAAAATTACAGTAATAGTTATCCATTACAGGATAAAAGCCCAGATACAACTGAGTTGTCATCAATCATAATAAAACTCCTGTGACCCGCAGATAATGGGTTAATATTTAAATATCTTTTTGACAAATTACAATTTTCCATTCGCCACTTAGTGGTAATAATGAAACACAAAAACAAAATCAGATTCTTGAACTGAATATTGCCAACTGCTTCTTCGGATCAAACATAGATATACAACCAGAGCAACATTAGTTGACAGGCTCCTCCATTTTGATTTTTTTTTTTTAAATGCACACAAGAAATTTTTAAATGGTCCACTTAGAACACTACGTGTTAAATCAATGGGGATGTCACTTTGTAAAATTTTCTGTCAAGTTATTTTTTGTAAAATCACAAGACAAAAGCTATTATCACATGATTTTTTGTTTCTAACAATGGAATAAAGACAAAAAAAGTTATTAAGATAACAATTGGAATCAAAGAAAGAGTATTGTGGAGCATAAGATGTTTTCTTTTAACTTCAAATAAATTTGCCATTAAATCTGAAGATAATTTATGTGTGAGCTTTATCTTTTAAACCAAACTGCTTCTCACCAGTCATGTTGCAAGTTGATTTTATACTTGAATATACTTGAATTAGGCTTGTTTTTTGACACCAGTTAATTGCTTCATTAAGCCAGCTTCAGTGTACTAAGAAAAATGGTAGTTAAATTTGGTATGTCCGATATTAGAATAAACATTTTTTTTTTAAATATTGATATTCTCAGATGTGACCATCTTTTCACTTAGGCTGTTCCATGCGTTTGCTACTCTTGGCGAGAAGAAATTTTTTCTAACACCAGTGGAGGTCTGAATTTATAGTTTATGGCTGTCTCCTCTGGTTTTACTGCAGATAGATGAAGTCAGCAATGAACATCAGTATCCACTATGTATGTTGTTCCGGATTCTATAGAGCTCTATAGATAGATTTTCACTGAATTTTCAGTAGCTTTCATTAAAATAAAATGTTATTCAAATAAATGCTACATTGATTTTATGCCAGTTTGATTTATGCCAATTACAATAACGCCATTTTGAAATTTGCCCAAATTTCTTCTTGAAAAGATTTTTTAAATTCTGTGAATAAAACCATAGTTCATATTTTCACCACTGGTGGTGCCACTGGTGCAATTTCGATCAATTAGTACAAAAATAAGGTGAGTATTTACAAATGTGATCTCTTTGTTTACATGCCATTTCGTAGATTATCCTTTGTTTTGAAGTGATACCTGTTATATCATAACAATTCATATTCAATAACTAGTGAAGTGGTTATTCAATTACCAATTAGAAGTGTTATTTACCTACTTCAAGTGATATTTTGTGATTTAACAGTGTTTATAACCAGCCATGACTTATGGGTGCGAAACATGGAAATTAACCAAACGAGCTGAAAACCAACTCAGAATAGCACAGAGAGCCAATGAGCAATGCTAGGGTTAACTCTAAGAGATAGAAAAAGATCAACATGGATCAGAGGGAGGACTAGAGTGAAGGATATTATACAACTAATTAAGCAGCAAAAATGGAGATAGACTGATCACCTAGCAAGAATAAATGACAATAGATGAGGGGAAAAGACTAAACGATTGGTTGTAGCGAAATAGACAGGATCAGATTACCAGTGACCATAGGAACGTGGTCAGATTTGGAATCTGTGTCGAGCTGCCTGCGTGACTAAGAGGGGTATCAGGTTACCGAAAAACCGTTTGGGCATTTGAAAAGTGGGAGGAGTTAAGATCTAGGTGTATAAAGGCCAGATCAGTAGCAGTAGAATTAGTTGGGGCCCGCGGACGGTAGGGGATCGCAAGGGGTCCCTGCCTCGTGGCGGTGCCAGTAGAAGTAGCAGCAGTATCAGTCCTGGAACCGACCCCCTTTTAGATACCACGACATACAACAGAGTTTCCGTACCTCGCCAAAATCCGCAGACCAGAAATTGACCAGCGTGGTACGGAAATAAAGTCTCGTAAAATCTGAAAATACGTAGATTTTGTCGTGTTTTAACTTGTGTCCCAACATGAATTTCCCTCCACAGCGAAACCTGGCTTCAGCGACAGAACCGGACAGAGAGACATCAGCGGCAGATCGGACAGAAAGACATCAGCGGCAGATCGGACAAAGAGCGACCATCATCATCATCGCAGTCCACAGCCGCGGAGAAAGAAACGATCGTCTCTCTCTCTAACCCTCAACAAACTTTCCCTCATGGCGACCCTGCCAGAGACTACTATCTCTCTGCCTCTTTTTAAATCACCCTGAGATGTCTCACCCAGACCTATCCCTCTCTATTTCCTTCGTGGTGGCCGTGAAAGTAATGGTGGTTAGTAAACCCCCACGTTCTCCTACATGGTGCCCATGGGATAGTAAACAAAGTAGGAAAAGACCAGATACAAGATGGAGGGACAAGATAGAAAAGTTTGCTGATAAGACAAGGCAGAGGTTAGCACAAGATAGGTCATCATGGAAGGAGATGGGAAAGTGGACTTATAATGGCCGATGATGATGATAAGCAGTGATTGTTTATTTGGACATTTTGGAAATTTTTGGACACCTGGAATGCATGGACTGAGTGTTGATTATTTTTTATGCCGCCTTCTCTAGAAACACATCACCGACATAAAATCAGGGCAGCCTGTATAGCAATTTTATTTTCAGTCATAATGTTCACAAAAGACCGTTCTTTCTCATTTACATGAACCGGTCAATCTCTCTTTACCAAATTGCATTATCTTTTCAAAAGATTAAATATTCAAATATTTCTTCTATTTTTTTAAAAAGATTTAATGTTCTCATTAATTTGTTGGCCTTTTCAAAACTACAGAGCTGAAAAGTGCAAAGATTATTAGCTAATGTGAACAGAAAATGAAGACATTTTTCTTTATATGGGTTATTATAAAAAATCTAATATAAGAGGTTACTGAAAAATTTGTGTGATGACTTGGGCTTCGAAGGAAGTCACAAAGTCAAACAATGTAAATGAAAAAGATCCTACCATATTTTCTATGTAGAAAAACACAAGGTGAGAAGTTTGTTCTTTCAGTTGTCTGTTTCTTCTTTAGTATTAGTATTTGTTAGTGGCTTTTAGTAGTGGTTAGTAATTGAGAAGATAGGGAGGAAGAATGGAATGGTGTTGTTAACATTAAGAAGATTCAGTTGATCTTTTCATATGCTGATTTAGAAGATGCCGAAATAGGTGTGACTAGCTTAGTTGACAAGTTGATTCTGACTCGTGAGTATTGCCTAAAAGTGGGGCAAATTACGGATACAGAGGTTGACCCCAAGGTCAACTGTCTAGACAACAGGAAGTGCTAAAAAATAGCACAGGCTAACTCCTGTTGTCCAGAGGATTAAGACAACTTGAATGTGTTTTTGTTTTATTAACAGGTACATAAACACATGTTGCATCATTATTTCCTTTTAAATTGAAGACATGAACTTCGTTAATGTCACTTCTAAACCTCTATTTTGATGGCACCAGAAAATCTACATATTCCAAAATGGACGATACCCAAATGTAGAACACTCAGTTATGGTACAGAGCAGCTGCTCAAAGTTAAAAATGTATTGTATCATAAGGACTGATTTGACCGATCATCGCTAAAAAAGCTAACCTTTTTTACTTTCGTACTGCAATGACTGTTTGAGTTTTAGTAAAAAACGATTATTTTATTTTATTTTTATTAAATCAAGTATTGTAAACCATTTTTATTAATTTTTGATTACTATTTACATTCATCCTAATTTTTAGTTTGTTTAATCCCAATTTCAGTAAGGCCGGCACGGCAGTGTTATTGTTTTATTCGTTTATTGTAAACCATTTTACACATTGTGATTTTAAAAAAACTACTAAAAATTAAGATGAGGTTAAATAGCAGTCAAAAATTTTATCAAAATGGTTTACAATACTTGATTTAATAAAAAAATAAAATAATCATTTTTTACTAAAACTCAAACAGTCATTGCCGTGCCACCTTAGTACGAAAGTAAAAAAATTGTTAGCTTCTTTAGTGGTGATCAGTCATATCAGTCCTTATGATGCGATACATTTTTGACATTTAAGTCGTCCTACTTTGCCGAATTTTTGATACTGATACAACTGATATTTTCTTTTTTTAGATTCACAATATTTTAATTCTGCTCAATAATTTTGTTAGTTTTTAGAAAAAATGTTTTTATGGTTTTTCGAGGGGGTCTATTTACAATGTAACTGTATAGTAAACGGGACCATTACATTAAGTCCGTTGTATAGAAGTGAGGCTTCAAAGTATTCGGTGAAGCTTCTTTGATATTTTAATGACGGTTGGACACGTCTGCACATTTGGCAGTCCCGCATGGCCCATACCAAAAATCCTTAGTGAAAGCACAGAAAAATTGTCATTAAAAAATCAAAGAAACCTTGTTAACAACCTTAAACTTTAAAAAACATTTTTTGTAAAAACTAACAACTCCTAGGAAGAGTGTTAGGGTCTAACGGATTAAAAGCACAAGAAATTACTGGAAAAAAAATTGTTTCTATTTTTTTTCGACTTGGTTAACGGAAGTAGATCTTTATCAAAAATTGTTTTTATTTTTTTTTTGACTTGGTTAACGGATGTAGATCTTTACCAAAAATTGTTCCAGTTATATATATTTTAATTCTGCTCTAGAATTTTACAATGAAATAGTCAAACAAATATCAAAACCATTTCTTTACTTGTGATTGAAACCACATGTATTCCTTTCAAATATACCAGATTAATTCAAAATCTTAAACATAATTTTGCGTGTGTTCTGTTTGTCCGTCTTTCACAGGGTGGGGTAGTATGACATTTTCACAGCCTTAAACTTCCGTGTCCTACTTCCACTTCCTTCCTTCCTTCCCTCTCTCCAGACAGTCACCACTGCACACTGTCCCCCTTCCACCAGCACAGCAATCCCCAACCCACTCAATGTAAAAGGTGGAAATGAGACAGGCGAGACTTCTTAAAAGAGTATTTTGTTTGTCAAAAAGTAAAACTGTAAGCTTGGTTTAATGACAGATATTAACAGATTAAAAATGCAACAAAAGATTATGTACTTACAGGTCCTTTTATTCAAAAAATGACCGTGGTCAACCAAACACGCGTGTCCTTCTGAGCTCTTTCTTCTCCTCATCAGCACAATGCAATAATGGCTGCTCGTTGACTAGAACGTAAAACAGCGCCCCCTAGCGGAAGTCTTCTGCCTAAGGGGAATAACTCATGATACTTAACAAAAACTATATATGATTAATCCTCTATAATTAATATAACAATCGTCATTTGGAGACAATAAGTTGCTGAATTTGTAAGTTTGTGAGAATTTGTTTTGATATATCCACATGAAACATTTTAAAATGTATCGATATATAAACCCAAATTCTGTTCCATTCTTCTGAAATAATTCTACCAAATCAAAATTGTGTAATTTCTTCACTTCTCTTATTTTAGCTCCCAATTGATTTTATAAAATAGTGATTTTATTTTAAGTAATATTTTCTGGAATTGTTCCCAGGTGGGTTAATTCTAAACGTATTGTCTGCTTGATCCAATCAAATATTCAAGTTCTTCTATTGATTAATTGATTCAACAATTTCTTATGTTAAGTAAGTATCATGAGTTATTCCCCTTAGGCAGAAGAGTTCTTATCCAACTCCGCTAAGGGGCACTGTTTTACGTTCTGGTCAACGAGCAGCCATATAATGCATTGTGTTATTAGTAGATAAGGGAGCTCAAGAAGCCATGTGTGTGTGTATTGTGACCGTCGTCATTATTTGAATAAAGGACCTGTAAGTACGTAATCTTTTGTTGCATTTTTAATCTGTTGATATTTGTCATTAAACCAAGCTTACAACTTATATTATGACTATGAATAAATACTGATACAGGCGTGCTCCGATATAACGTGGTTCGCAATATAACAAAGGTGGGTGGTGGACCACAATATTTTTACCTATATTATTGCCCACTTATCCAGAAAACCATGAATGAAAACAGAATTACTTTCTGAACCGATAAGCCTATAATGAAGAAACTATCTGATTCCGAATGAATGTTAGTTTAGAAAATAAACAATAACAAATAAGCATAGCGTAGTAATCTCTAGATAGCCGTAGTAGTAATGGTAAGCTTATACTAGCAGCAGTAGTAATAGTACTAAGTGCCTGAGTGCTGATGCTAGAGAGGTAGAAAGAGAAAGAGTAAAGTCAGTGATGTCCGTTGAAGAAGAATCGTTGTATCTCTCTTTCTCTGCCTGAGTAGTAAAAGCAATGCACATGGTAACATTGTAACATAATAAAGGTGTATTTATTAAAGAAGGCATAACAATAAGGTAGTTCTTATCTGTAGAGAAGAAGAAGAAATTGCTTGTAAAGTTTGGTTTACTACTTAGAAGTCCTTCGTTGTTAGAGTGTATGTAAGAAAGAGAGTGTATGTATGAATGTGTACGTACGTAAATGAAGATGAGAGACGCATCTCTTTGGTGCATGTGGAACTGTCAGGAGACAAATCTAGACTGAACAAAGATGGAAAATAGTTTGTCTTCTCATAGGAAGAGGTGAGTGGAAGGTGTAAGGCTGATCGGAATGTTGTGTTTTGGAGTGGTTCTTGTCAACGTTCTGAGGTGAAATGGATGGTGACAAGATACTAGATTTTGCTACATATTTGGTCTACAATGTGTATCGCTATATTTTCATGTTCTGTAACTCAGTTATCTAAAAGCATTTGGAAAGATTAACTTTGGTTCTCCAAATATTAAAACCTGAGGGTTCCGAAGAAAAATATATATGTGTCAAGTGGTTTCACTAAATTTCAGGCTGCATGCTAAACCATGAAGCCGATATTTCTGACTGAGCACTACTTTACTACACCGTAAGCCCATTTGATGACAGAGGTATCACAACTCCCACAGACCCAACAAGAAATATATTTGTAAACCAACTGTAAAAATAAAATGAATTAGACAAAAACATTTAAGTAGTTAATGAACAAAACTTAATATTCCTTCCCTTTTTTTCCCTCAGGAGTTCAGGTACAGGAGCTAAGGGTTCAAACAGTTAAGTCA
The DNA here is from genome assembly GCA_006491835.1 of Architeuthis dux. NCBI lineage: Eukaryota > Metazoa > Mollusca > Cephalopoda > Oegopsida > Architeuthidae > Architeuthis > Architeuthis dux. Next base: position 477,063 of record VCCN01003796.1, on the reverse strand, counting down.
TGGATGCAAATATTTTGTTTTTAAATACCAAAATTTGGTATACCTTGTAATATATTGTAGCTATTTTGATGGTATTATTTTATAATAAAAAACAAACATTAAAGAATGCCTTTGCTTATTTGTTCAAATCTCTATTAGCTTTTATACAATAGATGTTTGCCATCTTTCACTGATTATTATTATTATTATTATTATCACCCACCCTTGAATATCACACATACCCACACTACAGTAGTCATGGCTCAGTTATAAGACAGTTGGCTTTTTTGGACCCCAACACCAACATTATAATATGGAACGCCTGTATAAATAAATGCCAATACATCTTCTTCCCAGCTAAGTATATCAGTGGAATTATCTTCAACATGGCATTTCTACAAAAGCTGTACAATGGAGAAAAATTTCTTCATATACGATAAACAATTGGGCAAAGATTTAGGATAATCTCATCTTGTTTGGTTCTGTTAACATGGAGCAAAATACAAATGTAACTTCTTAAAAAGAACTTGCCATTAAAAATAGATACACTGAAAATTATCCCAATAATATGTTATCTCATGAAGCTTTTGAATATTGAGAAACTTGACTGTTTTTCTTTATTTTGCTATTTACCTTATGCCCCACACAGAGTATTTTAATTAGAATGAAGGAAATATAAAGATGAACATTTATAAAATGCGTATCTTATCAAAGTAAAATACAGGCAGTACCCTGGTTAGAAAGGTTTGTTTTAGTATATGGCATATATTTTACCTTTCTAAATTCTATGCATATAAAACACTTAAGAAACACTTCAAAATACACTAAAACATCTTAAACTCCCTTGAGCTTATCACATCATCTTGAGTAGCTCTGACTGCTTGTGAGAAGGTTGGGTACCCAGCATTTTCATAGCGGGTAATTTCATAGCAGAAATGGCTACATAAAAATAAAAACTTTTCAGAGTCTTTTTTTTTTCAATAGTATCAATATTTTTGCTGCTATTTGTATTCAATTAGATTTAATTTTTATAATGTTTTTTTTTCAGTGATAATTACTACACAACTTTATTTAAAAAGATTTTATTTTACTTATTGCCCTCAAAAGCTTTGAATAACATTGTAAAAATTAGTGACATCAGATGAACGGGAGTTTTATCGTTTCGTTTCATTTCAGCTATAAATAGTGGCTAGGAAATAGCCATTTCTGCTATAAAAATGCTCAGGATTAAATTACCCGCTATGAAAATGCTGTAACCCAGAATGTCAACCATAAATAATGTCAACCCATTTTTTATATACAGGTTGAGTACCCCATATCTGAAACTCAGAAAACTAAAATGTTCCAAAATCCGAAACTTTTTAAAAGTCAACATGGCATCACAAGTGGAAGATTCCATACACAACCTCCCTGTAGGTGTGCGAGGTTGGCTGGTTGGCATTTGACCCCATGTTCACTGGCTGTGTGTTCAAAGGATTTCCTTTTGAAATAATTAAGGGACCAGCCAGTAACTCACGCGAAAGGGCCAACCCACCCAAACTTTCTTCTTCCCTAACGATCAGCAAATGGGAAAAGGTCGTCCCACCCCTTTTACCAAAAGGAGTGTGGTTTAGCCCGATAAGTATGGGGTCGCCCAGCCAGTAAGGAGATTTTGGGCAGATAGCCCCAACAACAAGACGGTTTCAATTCTTCCCCAGGACTTGCCTTTCTGTTCATCTTCCACACATATCTCATGAATATCTCACGCATAAGATAAGCAATTGAACATTGTTGTCTTGTAACACGATAACCTAGCGCTCTCTAAATTCGTCCACATGAGAAGAAAAATAAACTAAGAAACGAGAATGATATTTTTCTCATAAAGGCTGTGTTTGTTGCTATTCCACAACTAAGGTCCTCTATCTTCGATCACCACAAAGTGTCTCCAAACCAAAGACATCTTTATATTACTACAGTAAGAGTGATAAGACAAAGAGAAAGCATTTATATTTATCTATAGCACAGAAAGTCAAGCTATTGGAGAAACTGGACAGACGTGTAAGTGTATACCAAAATCTGAAAATAATCCAAAATCCGAAACACTTGGATAAGGGGTCTCAGCTTGTAATAGGCTTTATGGAAGTCTCTCCATAAGTACTAGTTGCCCATAAGTCAGACATTCTTAACTAGGATCTTACTGTATTACATCATGAATTTTCAATCAGCACAATCACACAATTCTCATGGAACCATCCTATCATGACATGATCAACAGAGACAGCAACTGCTCAGATTTCTCAAGTATAAAACTTGGTTACTATTTAAATATTTTAAGAAATTTGTACATGTATGTCATTGTGCAAGAAACTTTATTCAGATGGCATATGACCAATAAAGATATTTTTTAAGTGCCTTAAATCATTCAAAATCATTTAAGTGTATATAAGTATACTCAACAGGTCTGACTGTAGAAAGTATTACAGCAGATTTCTTAAAATATTTAAACAGTAAGTTTTATACTTGAGAAAGCTGAGCATACAGTATATAACATTTCTTTCTTAACTTAAAGCACTAAACCAGAATGTCCATTTATCATCTCTTATTATGAACATCTGCATTATATAAGTATTTGAACAGCCATTTTACTCCTAATTGCTTGGGTTTGAGAGTTAAAAACAGGAACATTATGCAAGAAGGACCAACTTTTTTGCAATCAACATAACAAGGGATGCATTTAGTCATGTTTTGTGGATCTGAATGCTCCATTTCTTTAAAGAAATATTTTTTAATGAATTGAATCCTTAAATGAAAAAAAAGCAAGTTTTTTGTTTCTATCCTTCTAAAATCTGGTTCAAAATTTTTCAAGGACATTAACAAAGTGAACTAACACTGCTATATGGAAGAGTTGCCAAACTACTGAGTTAATCTTTATCCCCCCCCCCACACACACACACACACCTGTTAAGAATCCATAATGGCCCCTGCTATCTCAGGGCTTAAAAACAGATTTTGTGCTTGTTCAAATACTTATGAGCAATACTGTTTTATCAATGATGATTTATACATAAAAAAGTATCGCTCATAAGTATTTGAACAAGCACAAAATCTTTTTTCAGAAATTTAGCATTCAGAATCACAAAACACTAAATGCATGCCTTGTTATTTTGATTGCAAAAAAGTTGGTCCT
>VCCN01003796.1:443479-453873 GCA_006491835.1 Architeuthis dux | reverse complement strand
TATATATATATACATACAAAGAGGGATAGGAGCAAGAAAATTGTGTTAATACACTTTTGAGTTAAAATGGTCTTCAGGATCATCGCACCAAATTAACCTACTTGTATAATTTTATTGTGGCACATCTACTTTAAACATAAAAGAATTGATAAAAGGTGCATTGATGCTTAAGTCTCTAGGTCAATGGTTCTCAAACTCTATTGTATGGAATCACAATAAGAAATATATTTGACCAACTGTAAAAATGAAATGAATTCAACAATAACATTTCAGTGGTCAATGAACACAACTTTTATATCAGATATATACTTATTCATCAGCGCTTTTTCCTTTCATCTATCGCCAAAATAATTGAGGTCTCACAAAAGAGCGATAAAATCACTAGACTGGCAACTCTGTGGCAGAAACGAGACAGACATAATAACCGTACTGGACATGTTCAAGGCTCAAAATACATGTTTTCATATTTGGAAATATTTACGCGGCATACTATTGTGACGTGGCACACAGTTTGAGAACCTCTGCTTTAGGTTATCTAATAGATAATTTGGGATATTCATATATACTAATACAGTGTTCGTTCCAAAGGTGCATGTTTTGAAGGGGCTGGACTTTATGGAGTGTCGAGCAGATTGTCATGTAAAATAATTTTCCATCCGTTGTACGAAAAAACAGCTTCGAAATATGTTGGTTACTTCTCTTCAGCGTTGCCAATTTAGATATTTTATATCTAAATTTAGATAATTCAGTGTGAACAATTTAGATATAAAATATATAAATATGGATAATTCAGTGTTGCCAATTTAGATATTTTATATCTGAATCTGGATAATTCAGTGTTGCCAATTTAGATATTTTATATCTAAATTTAGATAATTCAGTGTTGCCAATTTAGATATAAAATATCTACATTTGGATAATTCAGTGCTGCCAACTTAGATATTTTATATCTAAATCTGGATAATTCTGTGTTGCTAATTTAGATATTTTATATCTAAATTTAGATAATTCAGTGTTGCCAATTTAGATATAAAATATCTACATTTGGATAATTCAGTGTTGCCAACTTAGATATTTTATATCTAAATTTAGATAATTCAGTGTTGCCAATTTAGATATTTTATATCTAAATTTGGATAATTCTGTGTTGCTAATTTAGTTGAAAAGGTCTCTTCAAAACGGAAGAACCACATGGCACAAAATCTCCCAGTGTCTATCACACAACACCTCTTCGGAAGCAACTTCTCTCAGCACGACACCGGAAAACGAAAACCTCTCGACCACAGACAAGTAAAAAACAAACTCTTTTCTCTCGAATCACAATTATTCACAACGTTCTCTGACCGCAGTCAAAAACGAAATCGCCCCATTCCTCATAATTGGCTACTTATATCACACTCTAAAATGATTTAAGTGCTGTATGCAAAATGGCTGCTGCAGCAAATAAGGAACGGGAAGCCCGGATGTTCCAACAGCACAACCACACAAAGTCTCTTCGGCTGTGGTTGGGCAGAGGTCCCCGGTTCAATCTCATGGTCGGCACCATTGTTACAATATTTTATATGGTGGATATGGTTAGACAATGTGAAAAAGAAAGAATGAGAGAAGCGTGTTACATCTCAAACATGTTTATTATCATGAAGATAAATCTTATGCATTTCGTCACAGTGAGTGACATCTTCAGAAGAAAATTGAACATAGCAGAGTCCTGCGGTCATCCATGTGATGTGCTGTGAATAAAACGAGATGTGTTTTGTGTCTTATATGCCGGATGACCTGGTTTGTTAAAAGGGGAGTTACTTTTTGAAGAGGTCAATGTGTGGGCTTTTTATATCTAAATTTAGATAATTCTAAATGTTTTATTTATTTTTTATTAGATTTCTCGAGAACCGCTTATCCAAGAAATTTCGAACTCAACACTGCACTGCCTTGTGTGCTGATTATCTGTCAAATGTCAATTTTGTATAATGGCCAGTTGTCAAGTAATCACGGTACACAAACACACACAGATTTCTTAAATTGTAGTTAGCTGGCTTTCAGAAGGAATTATCTTTTACCCTGATTTGAAATTAGAGTTTTCTGTCAACTGTTAAGCAACATGGTCAGTGAAGGTAAAATTAATTATTTCAACAGAACCAATGGAATCAAAATATACTAATTGAATTACTTTTCTTAACATTAGTCAAAGTTAATCCTCCAACTTACAATTTATAACAAAACAGTTCAGCAGAGACCGATTTGCTTTATATCAAATATCACATTTCCTTTTTCCAATCCACTCTTATTACTTTTCTGTGTTATTAAGAAACAAAATTTCTCAAATTCCTAAACAGAACATTAAACATAAACATAAACATAACACCACAACAAAATTAATTAAGTTTACAAATTGTACTATACTAAAATGGCCTTCTAATTGGAAAAATGATTAACTCAAATATTTGACACTAGAAAAGAGATTTTTTATGTGTATATTTTTTATAGAAAAATATTTTATTTGTTCATAACAACCTGTACAGTTGGTTTCAGAAGAAATCAATTATCTGATGAACAGCATTTACTTAATTTCTTATGAAATCAAATGATGGATAATTTTATATCTGACAGAATATGATGATTATAATGACATTTATTAGTTGAGAACCTATAGTTGCCCGGCGCCGGTGTGAGCGACTGCTTTTAATCCTACACTTTGTTGGCTTCTCTACTCTCACATTCATATTTTGGGCACAAATATAATGTGGTTCTCTAATTTCTTATATATATTCATTATTAATGGTAATAGTCCGGGCCCATCCATTATTGGCCTTCTTCAGTTGAAAACAGGGGTCTATTAATATATCTATGCAGAACTGTGCCGCATACTTGTGACCACTTACGTATTTTATATATATTTTTTATACGTATAAAGAATGTGTGTTTCTTTCTGTGTTCAAGTTTTTGTCATGCCTCAATCAAATTTACTGAAATGTTCCACTCAAGACCAATGTATCCTCTAATTTTTTCATGACCGATGCAGGACCAAAAAAGCCTGGGAGCAACTGAAGAAGTGGAGTCTGCAGAAAATAGTTTTACTTTTAAAAGATCATTGATTTTTTTGTCTAGAGTTTATGAAACAAAGGTCAGTTAGTTATTACAAAAACTGAATAATAAATAAAAGAAATGATCTATTCGGGCTATTGATTTTTCTTTTTTATTTATTCATTATTATTTAATCTTATATTGTGCACAGCATAATCTTTTCTTGTGCAGTCACGTAGCCCAGAGGGAACCCAGCAACTTTAGATTTTGTGATCTTGATCTTTCAAGATTCAGGTTCAGTTTGAGAAATTGCTCTTTACATTTTAATTACAAAATTATAAAGTGACAGATAGGTAACTTGAATTAGGGAGTTTGTATAGGTGGTCACTGTTGACCCAGCCGGTAACCTACTTAGTAGGCGACATTGTTATTTCCTTTGTGGAATTTATTACGAACATTCCACACCAACATACCTAAAATATGTTCTCATTGAGAAACCAAAATGGACGATTTTTGTAGTCTATTTTAATGTTAGTTTTTGATTTTATGTTTAAGTAATTTATTATATATACTAGCAGAGAACCCATCAAAAATGATGTGTAACAGTGTTGCTTTATAATGGTAACAAACCAACAAATATACAGAATTTGGATCTTTAGGTAAATTCAAACCAAAAGTTACTACTGAGCAAAAGTAGGAACCATGTCAGTTTTAGTTCAGTTTTTGTGTTTTAATTGTTTTTAAATTTGCAGCAATAAGAGGATAAAATATATTACTGATTTTTAGCTACAAAAAGTGGGGGTCACATTGTACTCGAGTAAATATGGTATTAGATATTACATTAAAGAAATTAAATATTTTTTAGCCCACTGTGTGCTTTTTCAATTCATCTGTAATTTGTTTGTCAAAGTGATCTACAATTTCTGGTGACATATTTTTGTTTTGTTTTTTTTTAAATTATGCCATCTGTCTAGCGACTTTTGCTGCTTTGATATCCGTTTCCCCTACCCGATCTGACTGACTGTCAGACAATACTTCAGGCTTGAAATCTCTGTAGCGGTAGCTTATGTGTATGTCAGCTGTCTACAAAAGTCTATGTCAGGTGATCGAATTGTGTTTGTGTTACTTAATTCTTTATATCAGTTTGGAATAGTGTGACAGACAAACAGACATCTGCACAAAAAAGTGACAATGGTAATTTTATATATATACATATATATATGGTGTACAACTGGATAGGAGTTATCCAACATTATCATAATGTGGAGACCGAATCTCAACAAACAAACTCACTAATACATACACACACACACCGATGTTCATCCCACTAACCAGTCTCAGACAATGACCATAAATCCACATTCCCCGAAATACTAACTCCCCCTGCCCTGATAACACAAGCCATGACCTCTAACACAGAGACAAGTCCACTTACTGATAAAATCTACTTTAAGATTCTGGATTCTGAGCAGTGGGGGATAAAAATTAACTTACTAGTTTGGCAACTCTTCCATATAGCAATGTGAGTTCACTTTTTTAATCTCCTTGAAAAATTCTGAACAAGATTTTAGAAGGATAGAAACAAAAAAGGATAGAAACAGGAAATTTGGCATTCAGAACCACAAAACATGACTCCCTTGTTATGTTGATTGCAAAACAGTTGATCTTTCTTGTGTAATGTTCCTGTTTTTAACTCTCAAAGCCAAACGATAAGGAGTAAAATGGCTGTCTGTTCAAATACTTATAACATGTACTGTATATAAATCACAAATTATCCCTTTGTGAGATTACCATGATCAATACATGCATGATGGTCAAATGTACTGTTTTTCATAAAGGTCTACCGGTACTACTCACCCATATATGATTGAGTAGTTGTAACAAAACTATACATAAAATGTACATTGCGTGAGTTTTCAAATGGGAAATTTGCCTAGTCATAAATAATATGTGTGTGCTGTGACCTAAATGACAAAATGGTAGCTTCTTACTGTTAGTTTATAGGGTAAATTGAAAACTCTCTTGTCATGTATTCAATCCTTGCACTTTGAAATTGGTTGGTTTATAAATCTTGACCTTATGGAAAGATCACTGTGGCTCACCCAAATGAAAAATAGTCGGACAAAATGTTGTTCGCAAAAGAAAAACAGTCCCAGTTCAACAAATTACCAGAATTTGTTTAATTAAATTCATATTTTTATTCTGAGGCTCATATTTTAAGAAGTTAGCTGTTTTTCTATTTTAGGATTTTTTAAAAATGTTTTCATGAAATTTTTCAGTTTTTTTATAAAGCTGTATTCTTTAATTTAATTAAATTCATATTTTTATTCTGTGGCTCAAATTTTAAGACGTTAGGTGTTTTTCTATTTTAAGACTTTTTAAAAATGTTTTCATAAATTATTTTTATTTTTTTATAAAATTGTTTTTTCTATAATTTTTATTAATTTCTGATAAAACTGTATTCCATAATTTAATTAAATTTATATTTTTTTCTGAGGCTCAAATTTAAGAAGTTAGCTGTTTTTCTATTTTAGGATTTTTTTATAAAACTGTATTCTATAATTTTCTTAAAGCCTAAAAAACTGAAATTGTTAATTTTAAAAAAAAGCATTATTTAAATGGATATCAAATAAAATAAATTTGTACTTCTAGTTGTTCACATTATTCCTCACTGGAAAATCTAATTTAAATGGATATCAAATAAAATAAATTGAACTTCTATTTTGTCACATTATCCCCCACTGAAAATCTAAATAACCTTTAAAAAATTTCTAAAATTTGTTACTTTGGAGAGAGGCTGTTGAACCAATTATATGATGTATGATAACTCCTACTCAATGCCTTATAGGTATTGAGTGGGAGTTATCAGCTAAACATTGAGTGGGAGTTATTATAAACAATCTCTCTGTATTGCAATCACAATACAAACAGATCTGATAATAGAAACCGTCACATGACCAACGTCTTTTGACAGCATGACGTGGTAGGGTTGTAAGCTTGGTTAATTGACAGATATTAACAGATTAAAAATGCAACAAAATATTATGTACTTACAGGTCCTTTTATTCAAATAATGACTGCGGTCAATCAAACACGTGTGTCCTTCCGAGCTCTTTCTTCTACTTATCACACAGTACAATAATGGCTGCTCATTGACCAGAATGTAAAACAACGCCCCCTAGCGGAAGTCTTCTGACTAAGGGGAATAACTCATGATACTTACTTAACAGGGGTGATCAATAAAAAAAAAATTGGAAAAAGGGGTGATCACTGAATAAGTTATTTCCCACGCCTATTGTTGGGCGGTGATAACTAAAAAAGTCTATATTAAAAAAAAAAAACAAGTGTGAAAGGTGCCGGACACAAAAACTAAGGGACCAATTATTATGGGGGGAGGAGGATTTTTTAAAAACAAAAAGAACATTTATCCAAACAAAATAAGGAGTAAATGTTTTTCAACTCTCTAGCTCCATTGGTGCTGCCTGTACGTGCAATAGGCAGATCCACTTAAAAACTGAAGAAACTATGTTGATGGTTTCTAATAAATTGTTGAATTGAGGAAAACTAACAATGAAGTGATAAACATGAGAAAAGGCTATGGAGGCAATACACTGCGTGCTCAGTGATGCTTGAGTATGGGAGAGACACCCCATTTCAGGGGTGTAGCTAGAGATTTGGGGGCCGGGGGGTGGGGGCTTGGCTGTCGAACCTGGGAGAGATGGGGGTGTCTCTCCCAGGCTCAAGAACCAAGCCACTCTAACTAGAAATAATTTTATTTTCTATAGTTTTGAGAAGGGTCATTAATATTCAACCCGATGTGGCTTCCACTTCTCAACAAATCTAAACCCGACAGGACAAAGACACAGAAACACCCGGGCCATGCGCTATAAGGGCTACACACCTTTAAACAAAATTTCTGTTTAACCCATCCACTCGGATTTTACACCTGAAGAAGGCCGAAGAATGGATCGGCCGAAACGTTGTGTTTACAACACAAATAACAAGAAGGAGTTCAATCATCCGAAGAACCATTTGAATAGAAATAATTTGATTGCCTCAACATCAACAGTAGAGAATAGGGTTACCAAGATCACTTTCCAGGTAATCAGCCAAGTTTGATATCAGAAGAAACAAAAATTGTTTCTTCATCACAAAACAGCACAATATATTAGAGAAAAAAAGCCGGGTGTCAGAGATATCCTAAAAGCCATTAGCAAACTCAAATGGCCATGTTGCAAGGATATCAGACAACTGCTGGAATCACAACTCACAACATGGATCCCTTAAGATCATGAGCAAAATTGTGGCCAACAAAAAAGTAAGATCAAATTTTATTTTATTTTTATTTATTTTATTAGATGATGTATTGTAAATCATTATTGTTAATTTTTTGCTACTATTACCTTCATCTTAATTATTGTAGGGTTGTGAGTTTGATTCTCATTTATGTGATGACTTGGGCTTCAAAGGAAGTCACAAAGTCAAACACTATATATGAAAGAGAACCTACCTTTTTTCTATGTAGAAATATAAGGTGATCAGTCCAGTTCTTCAGTTGTCTGTTTCTTCTTAAGTATTAGTATTAGTTAGTGGCTGGTTAGTAATTGAGAAGATAGGGAGGAAAAATAGAATATAGTGTTGTAAGCATTTATAAGATTCAGTTGATCTTTAGATATACTGATTTAGGAGACACCGAAATAGGTGTGACTAGCTGCATTCACAGGTTGATTCTGACTGATTGCCTAAAAGTGCGGCAAATTACAGACACTGAGGTTGACCCCAAGGTCAACTGTCTAATCAACAGGAAGTGCTTCTAAAATAGCACAAGCCGACTCCTGTTCTCCAGAGGGTTATGGCAATCTGGAACTTATTCTTTATTCCAATCCACGTTGTTAATTTATTTATTCACTGCTGTGAAATCAGCCTGAGTTTAGTTTCAATAAAAAGCAACAACAATTAAAGCTGAAGGTAAATAGTAGCAAAAAATGAACAATAATGAAAAAGTAAGATGATGTCATGATCTGGACAAGTTCAGACTGTTTTGGCACTGTGCCCCCCCAGCAAAAAAACCGGCTCCAGTGAGCCAGTGCAAGTGGCCAATCAGAAGCGGTGGTTGCCTCTCCTCTGGGCCAATCAGTACTCAGATTGAGTTGATCAATTTAACCTAGACAGCAGGAACTGCCATAAATGCTGGTCAGTTTGGTTCATGGGCAATTGGCTTGTGTGAATACCGGGAAGGTGAACAGTGTGGCAGCGACAGAACTGAGTTTCATGAAGACATCTACAATTGATAGCAAGCGCGTAGTTGAGAAAAGCAGAAAGAAAAGTACTTTCCTTATATATTCGGGAGATGTTTATTCTTGCTGATTTTTGTTTTCGTGTTGGACGAGGACTTGTGTACTTTTTACGAGCCCACGTTTGTTGTTTTTACACTACAACCACGACAAAAGAAACAACAGTTAAGAGAGAACTGACTGAAAAAGTTACAAGACTTAAGGAAGACACTTAAAACTGGCAGCCATGGGATAGGCCTATGTCCAACAACAGACTTTAAATGACTGCTGCAGATGATGATGGTGATATGGAAAATTCTTTTCATTCATATTGCACTATTCATACATTTTTCTATTAACGGCTGTATAAATTTATTTGTTTTAACGGTTAATGTGAATAAAGACTGAAATATTAACAAAAACTGATTTCCTTATTGATGAATTTAAAAAGTATATTTTGGGAATTAAGATATCCAATCCAATATGTCAAAACCATTTTTAAAGGAATGTCACTGGTATTACAATACCAGTGACATTCCTTCAAAAATGGGAAGCTAATGTACCATGCCATCTACCTTGACTTACTCCAAACAGCTAATCATCAAGGGGGACACAACTCATATTAACACATAAATTAGTTAACAACTTTCATTCTTTGAATTTAGTTATACAGGCGTCCCCTAATATAAAGTGGTTTGAAGTACTGCGGTTCATGATATAAGGCAGTTGATTGGTGGACCCCAACATTTTACCAATACGTATTATCACGTAATCGTCTAGAAAACCATAAATTAAAACAGAATTTCACCAAAAGACTTACATAATTGGACTAAAATATTAAATTTCTTCAATTTGCAATCAATTAACACATAATTACATTGTGTTTTACACATAATTTCTTTGATTTTGTGATGAAAACAACAGCTTCGTTTGCTGATGAACTTGTTTTTTTCTACTAGTAATTAACTTGATTATTTGCCGTTCAGTTATAACATGGTTGTCAACTTCAAACTCGACACTGCACTGCCTTGTGTACTGACTAATATATCTGGCAAATGTCAACTTTATACAATGGCCAGTTGTCAAGTAATCGCGGTGCACACACAGATTTCTTCAATCGTATTATGCCTAATGTATAGTATATGAAAATTTCAGTAGCTGGATGTTCATATCTTGGCCTTTGAGGGCAGATGCAAGTCAAAACATATTCTTCTGCCCAGTTCATATTATTATTACGTGCTTTTGCACCTAGGCTGCAAAATTAAAGATCATTTTAACACTTTCAGTGTTTTCTACAAAGATCTCTGTAGATAACATTCCTGGGACACAACTGCTAAATACAAAGATCTTTGTTTTTATAACAGTAATTTACTAACTATACTTCCTTGATGGGATCAAGTAGGCTTTAGGCACCCTGAAAATTGACTGAATTGAAACGTGTCAAGACAGCTGGCAGTCTGTAGCTCTTTGATTTTGTGATGAAAACAACATTTTCGTTCACCAGTGAACTTGTTGTAGCACGCATAATTAACTTGATAATCTGCTGTTCAGTTATAATGCAGTTGTGTTTCTTGGACCCAAACACCCGTGTTATAAAGGGTGATTACTGTATACATATATGTTCATAAACCCAGAACAATCACTATTTCAAATTTCCAAATCATTTTTTTTTGCATTTATTAGAAATAAATTGTAAGGTTGGTTTAATGACAGATATTAACAGATTAAAAATGCAAACAGAAGATTTACTTACAGGTCCTTTATTCAAATAATGACTGCAGTCAACAATACACATGTGTGTTCTCGAGCTCTCTCATCTACTAATAACACAATGCCAATATGGTTGCTTGTTTACCAGAATGTAAAACAGTGCCCCCTAGTGGAAGTTGATAAGAACTTGCCTGCCTAAGGGGAATAACTCAAAATACTTATTTAACAAATATTTATGTCTCTTAACACTTTTGTTTTGATAACATTATTTGTTGGTGCTATAAAAATGAAATACAACTTGAGATAAAACAATAAACAATACAAGATCACTCAACAAATTTTGTTTAATATAATTATTAATCACTGCTACCAAAGGTTTAGGTTATTCAT
>VCCN01003796.1:423633-436201 GCA_006491835.1 Architeuthis dux | reverse complement strand
CAGCAATAAACCAGTGTTGTGGGTAGCAGTGATTAACAAGGGGTGGAAATGTTTTGTTTCTACTAATGGAGACATTACTGTTTACCTAGTTCCCAAAACCCATTTCCCTCACTGGCTATAACACTAACAGCAAAAACAATATCACAAGTAATAATAATAATAATAATAATATAAAAACAACAGAAGCAAGAATAACAAAGTTGGTTCATAATTCTAACAAATAGACAACTGTTAAATACAATACATAGATTTTTCTTGTTAAAACATGTTTTCAAAACACTATTTTGGTATATGTGTTAATGTATCCTATACAAAAAGTGATTAGTTCCTTGTTCATTTAGGATTGAAATCGGGGATTAGATTCAACCTACATGAATTTTATGAGCAAAAAAATACTGATACTCAGCTTCCATTACAGGCAAATGAGAATACAGCTAAGCATATCAGCCAAACTTTAAATGTTGCATTTTTTTACATACACCCTGTATATGTTACATAAATGGGACAAGGAAGTTGCCCAGTAAATGAAATGAGCAGGTAGATTAATTGGGTGTAATATTTCGTCTCAGTCATTTATTTCGGCTTTTTTTATAGAGGTGCCGAAGTGGCTATATGGCAAGCTCCAACAGCACTGCACCCCTGATAACAACTACAAACTAATGTCTCCTCATCTCTCTTGCTTTCACAATTATCAAATCACTTCTAGCTTCATTTACAATATTAAAATGTCAAGCAAAATTGCCTAATAAATATTAAGGATCATTCTGAAAGCAGTTGCCATCTGGAAAGGATGAAACCTTGCTAATGATCATAGTTTGTGCATGTGTGCACACAGACATGTTTTGCAACCAGCGCACAAAAGAAATTAATATGTGCACAAACGTTTCCGAAAATAATATAGTAATTAATACTTATAATTATAATAGTAATATGTTATAATTATACTTATTGAAAATAATTTCTTAGCTAACTGTTTGTTAACTAGTTAGTCATTTTTTCAAATACCACATTTGTACATCACTAATTTCCTGTTCTGGTTTGTACAGCACGGCTGCAGCCATGATCGGTGGACAGTTTCATATCGTAAAGTTCACAAAGGCCTGGTTCAAATTCTGTAGATAGTTTTCATTGAAAAAAATATTGATTCACTCCATTGAATTGAAAAGAAGTGAAGGGTGTGAAGAACTGTTTAAAGTTCAAAGGATTAAGAAAATAGTGGCAACTGTTACACCGAAAGCTCATGAGGTCATGGAACGTTCAGCTGCAAGAAATATTTATTTATGATTAGGAAACAGTGTGTATTGTCAGGATGTGAAAGTCGCTGGAGAATTTGTGCACATACTTTTGTCACAGAAAAAAGAATTGCACAACAAAAGATTTTTGCACACACTGATAATTAAAAATTAGAAGGAACAATGCCTGAGAGTTGATTTCAGAGTTTAGATTCAGAATATGTCACTTAAAAAATAATATAGAAACATCTTAGTGGTGTATTTCCAAACATGTAAAAGAATTGTCAGACAGTAACATACATTTATAGCGATAAATAATTTTTTATTAACTCTCAAATTCATAGAAAAAAATATTGATTCACTATGTTGAATTCAAAAGAAGTAGAAATTTGCACAACAGAAGATTTTTGCACACATTGACTGCTAAACCTTGCTAGTGATGTATTATAAATTCTGTTGATCAAGTCATAATATTTGATCAACCAGTCTGAAAAGGTCATTTTTAACAGTCAACCGTTTTACTCAATAGTATTGACTGACACTGGAGACTTACCAGCTGGTCCAAAAATTCACTATCAACCTATGATATTAATGTGTAAAAGTATTTGCATAACCAGGTTTTTGTGTAGATAGCCATCAAATAGAAGAGACAGCTGTACTAGTACAAAAAGCAGGTTTGAACCAGACATACATAGTACAGTAGGACTTCATTATCTGCAATAGATAGGTTCCAAGATCCCACAGCGGATGGTGATATCCACAGATAATTGTGAACCATATATACCAGCAATGTTGCCAAATTTATTTTCAGATTTACATCTAAAATTGAGTCAGAGAAACATCTAGATTATCCCGATATATATCTAAAATCTAGGAAATATATTACATATTAATAAATTGAATGCAACTGTAATCATCAACATTTACACCAGCGCAAATGGTTTAAGGCCCTAGATATTGTGTAAATATGATTGTTATGATGTGTGTTTGTAGATACAAATTGTATACTCTTTTTATTTTCACAGTAAAATAAAATGTTCTACTTCCTTTGCCTTTTGTTTGACAATGATCACTAAAGTCTTAATTTTCAGAAAACCAGCCTGAATGCTGCCGGACACAAACTAAGGGATCAATTTAGCAAGAACCTCCACTAAAAATCTATTTGGGGGGGATTTTCAACAAAAAAAAACAACATTTTTTCTAAACGTAATAAGGAGTAAATGTTTAAATTTTCAGCCCTCTAGCTCCATACTTATATACATAGCCAGCCAGCCAGACCAACTTGAAAACTGAAGAAACCTATGTTTTGGAATAGAGAAAGACAAAAGTGGTAACGGATAAAGAAAATTGAAAAGAAATCATGTAGGAATGAACGTGAGGATACCAGCATCATTTGGCAGCATACTGTGTTAGAGGTGATCAATCAAAAAATTACTTCTCTCACTTTTTGTTCGGTCACTAAAACAAACGTGAACCATGCAGGGCACAACCTAAGGGACCTATTTAGCATATTCTTACATTGTAAATTGAACCCCAATACATACATAACCAGTCAGCTAGACCAACTTGAAAACTGAATAAGCCTATGTTGACAGTTTTGGTTGATAGTTTCTAATAATGACAAATTTATTAAGATTGTTTTTCTTCATCAAAGTTTTCATTATTCATTCCTTGCATTCATAAAAGAAAAACTGCTAAATATGGTTCGATTTAAAATGAATGAATCAGAAAAAGAATGCAGAAATCACTTAAACCCTCCACCCTGTTTCAAACATCACAATTCGCTCTCTTAGCTGAGTACTGCTTACATCATCTTTTAATAAAATTGAAATAATTCAAATGCCTTCAATTTTCATGGATTATTGTTTAAAAAACAAGATTTGCTTTTTAGTGACCTGTAGTTCTCCAAGAAGAAAACTTTCTTTTTCTTTCAATTTTAGGTGTTTTCAATCCATTAGACCCTAGAACCATCCGGATATTTGTTTTTAGAAAAATTAATCTTTTAAGGTTTTACTATTTCTATTTACAATGGAACTATAATGCTAAAGTAGGCACTTACTTTCGACCATTCTTATGGAAATATGGCCTGCATGTATTATCTTCTATTCTTCTGGCTACTTTCTTTAATACCATCAACCTACCCTGAAAATTTTTAAATTTTAGAATTGTTTTATTTTTATTTTTGCACCATTTTTCAGACCAAAGTGGAGAAAATTCATATAAGCCATACTCCTGTCTGTACTTCCATCTGAAAATAAATATCCACTTTAGCATTATAGTTACATTGTAAATAGAACCCCCCCTTTGGCTAGTCCAATGGTAGAATAAGGTTAGTAGGTAAAAATAAAAGTCCAGTCTAGAGATAAGGTTTTCAGCACTCCTATATATCAAGTCGAAGTCTCGAAATAAGCTACAAGTTGAGAATGATTTAAGATGTGCTCTCTCACTAATTATTTTTAAATCATTCTCAACTTGTAGCTTATTTCGAGACTTCGACTTGATATATAGGAGTGCTGAAAACCTTATCTCTAGACAGGACTTTTATTTTTACCTACTAACCTTATTCTACCATTGGACTACGATTAAGATAAATTGAAGAACTAGTAGCAAAAAACAAGAACATTGATGTGTATATCAGTTACAATAGCAGAATTCTTATTTTTTGGTAATAAATTAGAATTTCAAATGATGTGTTCCTAAGCATTTTCGCTTGCTTTGTTTGAGAAACAAATACACAGCAGCAGCTGTACAATTATAAAATTAAACTAATTCTTAGTATGAAGCTGTCTAATTATACATAAAATAAAGTTATTATTTGAAATTATTCTTTGTTGCAACTTAATAAATAGAGGGGGGAATATTAGTAATTTTATTGACAAAAGTGACGAATGACTTGAAAAGGTTGGTCTAATGGATTGAAAGCACCTAAAATCAAAAGAAAAAGATTTTCACCTCAGAGAACTGCATGCCATTAAAAACCAAATCTTAATTAAAAAACATAAGACCCATGATAAAAAATACTGATACAAATTCTTTTTTTACTTGAATTTTTAAAATATTGGTTCAAATCCCAAAAGTGGCAAGAGTAAATCCCTGCTGTAAAAGGTCTACAATTTATGGCGATAATTCATGATCCAGCTTAAGCATCAGAATTAAGTCATTAAGACTGCCGTCGGCACATGATTAACCTCTATCCTGTTAATTGCTGAAAAATTAATTGGGGATCAGTTTTGTTATATAAAGTACCAGACCATTTATCGAGCAAACTTGTGAACAGAGATAACACAGATTTCTGGATTTTCCAGATTTCTGGACCAAGGCTTAAAATATACATACTTAAAATATAAAACAAACAATGAAAAGTAAAAGAAAATTTAAGAGATGATCTTTATTTGATCTTTATTAATTAACTTACAATTCTTAAACTATAAAATACAAAATATACAATGAAAAAGTAAACAAAGAAGAGTAAAGAACGCAATTGTTTATGTACTTTATGTACCTGATATCAGTCAGTAGATATCATGCAGTAATTAGACCGACATAGATTTCTGCCAATTGTTTCCCAGCTCCTCATCTTTTATGATGAGCGTGGGTTACATAGTTTAGTAGGAGAAGGTGTAGCAATATTTGTCTCTGCTTGACCATTCGCTCTCCAGGCTAGTCTTGAAAGTGTTCACATTCTCTGCAGTGACCGTTTAGTAGGAGAAGGTGTAGCAATATTTGTCTCTGCTTGACCATTCCCTCTATAGGCTAGTCTTGAAAGTGTTCACATTCTCTGCAGTGATTATGGCTTCACTCAGACTGTTCCAGTCCGCTGTCATTCTTGCAGTGAAGAACTGTTTTTTTGCACCAGTTTCAAGTTGCGTTTGAAGTTTGTATCTGCAGCCTCTAGTGTGTGTGTTTGGTGAAAGGTTCAGCGTGTGTTTGTTTGGGCAGATAGGGCAACGACAGTGAGTGTTGATTGGTTAGGTTGGGGTAGGTTTCTATCACATCAGCTCTTCTGCATCTGTATGCGAGAGTTGGTATAACAAGCTGTTGCAGTCTGCTAGTGTTGGGGAGGTCCTTCAGTTCAGTTACGTCTGCACTTTTTCGATTATTTCCTGGTCACACTTCAACTGAGGAGACCATGCACAAGATGCATATTCTAGGTGTGGATGGACAAGAGATTTGTACAACATTGTGAATATTTCCTTGCGCATCAACTTGAATGTGTGGCGTAGGCATCCCAAAACTTTATTGGTCTTGTTCGCTATCGATTGTGTATGCTGAGAGAATTTAAGTTTGTTGTCCACATGCACTCCATGGTCTTTCTCCATTTCCGTCTCCTAAAGTGTGTGGTACTTGCCATAATTTGTTTTCATGTGGTATTTTTTCTTGGGATTATTTTTCCTAATATGTATGACCTTGCATTTTACAGGATGGAATTTCACTGCATTAAGTTGGCCCAGGTTTCCAGCTTTCCCAGGTTCGACATTATTGTGGCCGTGGAGCTCTGTGGAATAACTCCGGAAAGCTCCACAATAATGTCAGACCTGGGAAAGCTGGAAACCTGGGCCAACTATACCTGAGTATATTTTTGTGTCATCAGCATAAATCGAAATACGGGTTTCCAGTTCAGAGGGTATATCATTCACATAGATGGTAAATAGGACTGGACCAAGGATGGAACCCTGAGCGACTCCGCTAATGACAGGTTTGAATTCTGATAGTTTACCATTAGCACAGACTTGCTGTCTTCTGTTCATTAGAAATTAGTTAATCCACTGTAAAGCTTTTCCGTGGATACCAAAACTCTCTACCTGCTTTATCAGTCGTTAAATGACAGAGGTAAATTAATCCACTTCAAAAACAGGGTCTGTTCAATCAATATTAATCCCCTAATCTTCATCTGAAGACAATTTAACCAAGCCACAAAAATTAAAACAAAAAGTGTCCGTGCAGCAAACTACTATGAATCCAGCCAGATTCAAAAGTAACCAGTTTTTAAAAAAGCAGGTTTTCTGGTAATTCTGTTTCTCTGGAAGCCATATTAAATGGCTGGCACTGAAGCTCTGACACTTGAATATTTTAAAGATAAAAATGAAGTTTTCATAGAAAAGGAAAGAAGTTTGTGTTGCACCACAACAGAACCTGTATTTAATCAAAAATTGAAGTTCCCAATAATCAGTGGTGTAGTGCAGTGGGAACAGCGTTCCCTTACTTTGACGTCAATTTGGGGGGTGGGGGGACCCTGTTTCCTGTTATGGTGGATTCTTTTTGGGTGCAGCCTAATCTTACGGCACACCAAAGAGTAATCTGTGTCTCAATCCGCACTGTGGTAGGAGCGAATGTGAAGGATGTTCCTGATAGCAGCACATCTGACTAGGATGAGGTCCAGTTGGTGGCAGTGTTTTGAGCGCAGGTGTCTCCAGGAAACCTTGTGTTTGGTCTTAAAATATGAGTTAGCGATGCAAAGATTGTGATAGGTGCATAGCTCAAGTACACACTGTCTGTTTTCATTCATTTTGCACACACCAAACTGTCCAAGGCAGGAGGGCCATGATTCATGATCACCTTTTGACATGCCTGCAGAAGTTGGCAAAACGTATCTATCACAAGTCACAGTGTGGCTTCCGAGGCGAAAAGGTCTATGATAGACATGGTCGTTTTCATTTGTCAACTCCAGGAGAAGTGCAGAGAACAGCAGATGCCCCTGTATATCGCCTTCATTGACCTCACCAAGGCATTGGACTTGGTCAGCAGAGACAGTCGTTTCAAGATTATTGAAAAGATTGGCTAACTCCCAAAACTGCAGAGGTTAATTGAGTTATTCCACACTGACATGATGAGGACTGTGCAGTTCAACAGCAGCTCATCTGCGCCTTTCAACATCCACAGTGGTGTCAAGCAAGGCTGCGTTCTTGCTCAAACACTCTTTGGGATCTGCTTTGCTCTGTTCCTGAAGCATGTCTTTGGCACTGCAACTGAGAGGATCTACCTGCATACCAGGTCAGTTGGCAAGCTTTTCAACAGAGCCAAGATAAAAGTTTGCAAATGTCTTATCAGAGACATGCTGTTGGCTGATGACGCAGCAATTGCAACACACCCAACAAGAAATCCAGCCATTGATGGATCGCTTCTCCAATGCCTGTAAGAACTTTGGACTGACCATCAGCCCGAAAAAGACAAAAGTCCTGAGGTAGAATACAGAGGCACCGCTAGTCATCACAATCAGTGACTATGAACTTGATGTCATCCATTAGTTCACCTACCTGATGCAGTTCAATTGGATCCACCATCACTGACAACCTCTCCCTGGACACCAAAATAGATAAGAGGATAAGGAAAGCAGCCACCACATTTGCCCACCTCACCACCCGAGTATGGAACAGACCCAAGCTGACAGTGAAGACCAAAAAAGCAGTGTACATAGCCTGCATCATCAGCACATTAGTATATGGAAGCGAGACATGGACTAAATATGCTAGACAGGAGAAAAGACTTAATACCTTCTTCATGAGAAGCCTCCACCACATCCTGGGCATATGCTGGCATGGCAGAGTTATCAATGCTGAGGTCCTGACTCACTCTGGCCTTCCCACCATGTTCACCCTGCTCAGGCAACACAAGTTGCACTGGCTGGGTTATGTCCAACATGTGGACTGAAAGACATCTTATATGGAGAGCTGGCATCTGGTAGGAGAACCAAAGGTCGCCCCCTAACTGCACTAAAAGGATGTCTACAAGAGGGACATGAAGGCAGCCAACACCCTTGGAGGATCTCGCAGCTGACCACTCAGGATGGAGAAGTACCCTGACCCAAGTGCTTAAGGCAGGGAAAGAGAGGCTGATATGAGGGAGTTAAGAAAGGAGCGTAACAACAACTCTAACAGACCAACCATCTCTCATAGGTGTGACCTCTGCAGTAGACCATGCCATTCCGGCATAGATCTTTTCAGTCACAGACAGCGCTGCCCCAACCGAGCTGGCAGCCAGAGGGACGGATGCATCACACATGGTCGACCTTGCCCAACGGGGGCCCAATAAGTGCTGTGAGAACAGCGTTCCTTTTCTTTGTTTGTTTACTACAAAACTTCTGTAACAATGCACCCATGTGGTGTACCATCAACATGCTCATGCAGAAACTCTGGTCCTGGACGAGACGTGGACGGCAGTCGTTGGTTCTTGTTCGAGTCCGCCAGATCTTCAGTACACAGCCGAAAGTGGGAAGGTTGGTTATATTGAGAGATAGCGAGGCAATGAGAAAAATAGATGATATAGGAATTCGATTTATTTGCTATTTTTATAAACTGTCCGATTAAAATGCAAATTACTGTTTGCTACATCTACCCTTCACCCTCTATTTCTCCCATCTCCTGTGATCTCTCTTCATCTTCCCGTCGTCAACCGCCATTCCTCATGGTAGCTGTCGCATAGTCCAAGATCTTACACCTTCACAGTCAGCGGCTAACTCTCGACTGCCTCAAATCACCCCCAAAATTCAAAACTTTCTTGTTGCCCCTTCTCAGCCATTCAGTGCATAGCATATCCACAAAGCTCTGCCAACCTCCAGGTTGACTTACATTCTGGGGAGATTTTCAACCTTTTTTACTCAACTTTTTTTGTACTACCATGCATAAGGCTTTATCTCTCTTACCTATCTCCCTAACAGACCGCTTTGCTACACTCATTCTGTTTATCTCATTGAACCCTCAAATTAGCCAAAACAGTGCATCGTAGCTATACATATTGAATCAAGATACCCCGAGAATGCATTAACTTAAAAAAATCTTCTGTAGCGGCTTGTTTCGCTCACCAGAGATCACTATGCTCACTAGAGCAGGCAGCCCTGCATCCCCTCATTTCTTTTTTTAACACTACACCATTGCCAATACTGAAATGAGATATCTCACCAAGAGAAAGGAAACTAAATTCTAACCCTGGGTCAGTTTTGCACATGAAAAATCTGCCACACCCAATTGATATAAATAACTCCCTGACCATTCGCAGCCAGGCAAAGTTTATAGTTCAAATCAACGTAGTGAGGATGGGGAGTATAAAGATTGAAACATGATAATCAGGGTTGCCAGATGTCTTGCGCCGTACAAGACCAAATTTCATGATTGTTGCGTCAGATTGAAACTTAAGAAAAAGAATAATGTTCTGCTGAGAGATTCTGTTGAGATGTAGGGATAAATAAAGTGCTCTCTCTCTCTCTCTCTCTCTCTCACACACTATCTCTCTCTCACATTCACTATCTCTCTCTCATACATTTATTCTTATGTTTGGAGCTCTCACTGCTGACCATCCTCCCTCGAGGGTTGCCAGATGTCTTTTGCTGCACAAAACCAAATTTCTATGGTCTTGGGACCAAATTAAGTAGCTTCAGTACCAAAATAATCAAATAACTTAAAATCCACCCTCAGACCAAATTTCTATGGTCTTGGAACCAAATTAAGTAGCTTCAGTACCAAAATAATCAAATAATTTAAAATCCATCATCAGACCAAATTTCTATGGTCTTGGGACCAAATTAAATAGCTTCAGTACCAAAATAATCAAATAACTTTCGACTAAGCTTAAATGGATTAAAACACTTTATTTTATCTATTGTTCATGTATATTTATGTCATAGGTAAAGATCCGGCCCTGATGTGGGGGGTTCTATTTACAATGTAACTGTATGGTAAACTGGACCGTTACTTTCAGTCCATTGTATAGAAGTGAGGCTTCGAAGCATGTTGTTACTTCCCTTGAATGTTGTTAACTAGGTTTCTTTGATATTTTAATGATTTTTCTGTGCTTTCATTAAGGGTTTATGGTGGGGGGCATATGTTAATAAGTTTTGGCTAGCTTTTCTTTCCATCTTATTTTTGTTGCTTTTTATCGTGACGCCCAATTCGCTTTTGAAAACAGATAATGAGAATCCACACATATAATAATTAGCAATGTGTTTTTATTCTCTGTCTAACAGATACAACTGACATAGTAAAATGGAATTTTATGTTCTGGATTTAAAGATTAATCCACACATATAATAATTAGCAGATGTCTTCTGTCACACTAAGGGACACAACTAACGTAGTAAAATAGAATACCATGTTGTGATGACGTAATACAACTCATTTTAAAGAATAATAAAAAATATAAAAAGTAATAAAAACAAATGTAAGGGATTATAATGACAGATATCAACAGATTTAAAATGCAACAAAAGACTTTCAGGTGCAATTTATTCACATTCATTTACAATGACAGCACTCAATGGCACGTCCACGTGTCTCCACTCCTTAAACCAATATGGCTTCTCTCGACCCACAATGTAAACAGTCGCGCCTTACCGGAAGTTGATAAGCACTCTTCTGTCTAAGGGGAATAACTCAAGGGAATATTTACTAATGTTTGTGGTTAACAGAACGCAATTCTCCAAGTTCTTTGCAATGTAAATCTCTAATTATCGACATTTATAAAATGCAATGTGTATCCTTATATTTCATATATGCAGAGATGTGTGTGGGACCCACAAACCTCACAACTTCAGGGATGGGGTAGCTCTGGGGGCGTAATCAGACCTACCGTATAAACCTTTTATTTTTGTGAGGGGTGAAAACTTAATAATTTGCAGGAGGTGCAGTCAGACCTAGCACCACCACTGGATATACACCATGATTTTTTTAGGGCACGAGTAAACTAGTAAAAATATAAAATGTAATAAGAACAAAAGCAAAAAGTTTTTAAAAATCCATTTGTGGTCAACTGAATGCTATTATCAAAGCTCACTGCAATGCAAATCTTTTATTCACGTATATAAAATGCAATATTGTATCCATATATTTCATATACCATATATCATCATTTTTTACAGTATGGGTAAACTAGAGATTGTATAAACAGTGAGAATTTGTCTTTTGTTTTATATTTCTTCATAAAACAGGAACAATGATCAGGACAGTCGAATACAAAGAGCGTTCGTTAGATCAAAAAGATTGGCATTCAAATGTACCTCACAGCTTCGGCGTTCAAATGATGAATAAATCAATAGAACAGTAAACCCGAACAGAAAACCACAGCCAAAAAAACAAGTCAGAAAGAAACCTCAATTGCTAATCTTGCGTTTGATGTGAATCTTTTGCACGATAAATGACAGACTTATCAAACAAAAATTCCCCGGCTTGGGCTCAGTGAGGATTTTTTTTCCTTAGCCAAATCAAATTGATTTTCTTTTCAGCACATGAGGGGGAAAAAAAGTAACACATATAAGGCTGAGCCAATTCCCTGTAGACAGACATTATCTTTGATCTTGCATGTAGAGACGCTCGTAAATCAATCCACAGGGCAAAAACACTGAAACGTCAGCAGGAAAGGTGAAAAAGATTCTTTTTTGTAAGAATACACAAGAAAATCGTTTGTAAAAACGAATGGGAAAACAAAGAGAAAGGCTCCTTATATTTTTTTTATTTTTCTTTAGATAACTACCATTTAATCTTAATTCTTTCTTTTGTTAATATCTGTGCAAATAACCTTTCCTATATTAATTAAGACTTGGTTCATTTAGTGGAGCAGTAGATCTGAGATAGCAAATTTTAACTCTTAAATTCATTCTAGGGAATTCAAAAGATAATTCAAGGCGAGTAACTTCTGTTTACAGTTACTTCCCCTGCAATTTTTTGGTAAGAATCTTTTTCTTTAATTCATTTGACAAAAGAGTTCCATTTTTTTGTCCTTTTCATTGAAGAGTTCCACAGTAGTTACAAGTGGTCTATGAAGGCAAGAGTTAATTCAATCAGACAGAACATTTTTTTAGAATATTTTATTTTAGTGTGAAAAAAAGTATACAATTTGTATATACAAGCATACATTATAATTATATTTACACAATACCTAGGGCCTTAAACATTTGTGGTGGTGTAATAAACATCATAATTCTTCTTAAAATCATTTACATCTATTGATAGCACTACATACTCTGGGAATCTATTCCAAAGTCCTACCACTCTATTGCTAAAAAAGAATTTTCTGATATTCAATCTACTTCTATTTGCTTCTACCGTATATGTATAGTTCTCAGTCCCTTGTACCCAATTTTAGTAAAAAATACATCAGGGTTTACTACTTCTAAATCATGCATAATCCTAAACATTTCTATTAAGTCTCCCTGATCTCTCCTTTTTCTAATGTTAACCCTAATTAGTTACAAATAATTATTACAAGCAAAGTACCTGTGAAAAATATTTGCATATGGATCAGAACTTCTGCCTCAAATCAGGGTATGTATGCACTCTGCCTACCATCAAAGTGTTGCTCCCCTGCCCAGGATCAGATTGTAGTATCTGTGTGCTCTGTCTAGGATCAAA
>VCCN01003796.1:398303-423533 GCA_006491835.1 Architeuthis dux | reverse complement strand
GGGATTTCATGAAATCACTAGTTTCACAATCTTACTGTAATGTATAAACAAACAAAAAACTCAAATCTGATTTGTTCAATTTCTAGAAAAAACTCTAGCAATCAAAGAAAATAAATGCCTACTCTTTAAAAATTGAACCACTTCTAGAAATCCACTCTAGAAATCTACCTAAGAACTTTTACGACTTGTGAACCACTTCTAGAAATCTACTCTAGAAATCTAAGAACTTTTACGACTTGTGAACCACTTCTAGAAATCCACTCTAGAAATCTATCTAAGAACTTTTATGACTTGTGAAACTATTCTTAAATTGCCTTGCAGACACTTATATGCAAATGTTACGGCAAAATCGCGTTACACACACTGGTTCTCGTAGGATCATCTAAGTTAAGCCACGTTGAGCCTGGTCAGTACCTAGATGGGTGACCGTCTGTGAATACCAGGTGCCATAAGCAGGTGGGGACCATGTAAAGATCCTCCTAAGGAGGAGAGCGATCTCTGCATTATGCTCAATAACGCAACCCAAAAGGCCCCCTGCCCTGCCCCTACTGAACCCTCTGAATGGCCTGGCTGTGAGCGACAAGAAATGAATGAATAAACAAATTTATATCCAAGAGTAAAGACAATGCACAGTTTTTGAAGTTTCTCACTCATCTCTACAGGACTGTAACGAGCTGGGAAGGTAGTGCACAAGGGAAATTATGAATCAGCACCACCCGTATATGCTGGGCTGTGATAACTAAAAATTTTCAAAAAACAAGCGGGCACAAAGTAGTGACCAATTTAGCATAAGCTTACATTGAAAATTGAACCCCCCTCCCACTAAAACCCTATTTTGGAGGGAAATTTTCAAAAAAACAAAAAAAGCCATTTCCCCTCCTCCTTGAGGTGAGTGTATGTACAAAATTTCAAGTTTCTACTATGAACGGTTAGGGCTGGGCAAAGTCCAGATACATAGATAGATATAAATGTGTGAACACATGAATAACCTAAACCTTTGGTAGAGGTGATTAAAAATAGGAAATAAGAATAAAACAAAATATGAAAGTAAGAATAAACCATTTTGAAAGGAATTATGCAATTATTAGCCATTCTTATGCCTGAATTAAACCAAAACACTAGAAAATATTAGAGCACTCAAAATGATATATTTTATCATATCACATTGCTAAAATAGAAGGAATTTTGGTCCTGAGATGCTAAGAAATTCAAAAACCCCAACTGCATTTGGTTTGGTTATCTCTTGCCCCCTCCCCATTCAGTTACCCCATGTCTGCACCAAACATTTTTCTTTTGTTACGGCTCTGCTCTGTCTATAATCTTTATCATTTTTAGAGAGAAATCTTCCTATATGCAATTAACTTGCATAGAAAGAATGTCTCTCCTTCCCCATTTCATCATGATATTCCACTGATAAGTTGATTGCAATGGAATAAAATATAGGCAAGTTGGGATTTATGTCTTTGTCATAAATATATGTATATTGATCATCATAAATATAGAAGAACACATATGGAAACCAGTCAGAATCAAAACTGTTTTGCATCTCCATTGCAGCTCACAGGCAATGTTGCCTCTAATTTTTTCAGTCTGCAATGGCGCCAAAACTAGTGGAGAGTGCTGAAAATATTTTTGACTTTTAAGACGATCATTGATTTTTTGTCAAAAGTATATAGAACAAAGGTCAGTTACTTAAAATAAAAATAAATCATTCAGTGGATTAAATTTTCTTTATAACTTATTCATTATTAATCAATCTTTTATTTTATTAGATATTTTATTAAAATCGACTAGTTTTTACCTTCATTCTATTTTTAGTTGTTTTTATACAACTTACTAATTCGGGCCACTGTTTCTATGGCAACGAATAACAGCACAAACAGAAATAAATCATTACCAGAGGGAGACTAATTTACGCCTAGCTGCTTTTACCAATCAGCCACAAAGACTTCATGGATTAGCAGAAGCTGATTTACACTTATAAACTCACTCTCTACAAGCGACTGTTTCTATGGTAACGAATAACAGCGCAATCAGAGAGTGAGTTTATAAGTGTAAATCAGCTTCTGCTAATCCATTAAGTCTTTGTGGCTGATTGGTAAAAGCAGCTAGACGTAAACTAGTCTCCTTCTGGTAATGAGGGTGTGAGTTCGATTCTCACCGAAGGCTTACTCTTTATTTCTGATTGCACTGTTATTCATTGCTATAGAAACAGTGGCCTGAATTAGTAAGTTGTATAAAAACAACTAAAATTATTCATTATTATTTAATTTTTTGTTCATTTATGCATCAATTTGTACACATTATAATCTTGGATGATAATTATTTATTACCTAAAATGTTGTGCCTTTTTGTCTTGTATGCATATGTGTGTGAAAAAAGGCACATCACCAAACACACACCCCACATACACTTCTCCCCCTTTTCCCCTACAACTTCCGATAAGGCCAGCCCACTCATTCAAAACAGGGTGACCATGCAGAAGAACAACACCGTTTCTCCAGATACCTTTGTAAACTGCCAGGTTTTTGGCTGAAATATGTTAGGTAATAAATAATTATTTCAAATAATTTTGAGTCTCCACATTGTCTTTTCCTATCATCATAATGTCGGATAACCCATATCCTACTGTACACCATTATAATCTTTGTATAAACCTGCAATCAAATGATGCTACTTAGAGCAAGAGCGATAGGACAATAGCTTTCTTCGACCATGTAGTTGAACCCATTTTTTTTTTATCTGATACTTTCAAAAATCATATGTGGCATTGAAATTTTACTGAACAGCAAAGTTTTTCTTGTGCGCAGCTTACAGCTACACTATCCCCAGAGGTGCAAAAACCATACAATAATACACATATTATGCTACTTCAAATACATTCTAGGGATCATAGAGGATATTGCACACACAGAATAGATGGTAAGAATATATATATCAGGCAGAATATAGAAGGTAGTGTTACTATTTTGTTGTTTATTTTTTTGTCTTCCTCGGGTGTCAGTTGTTCCAAAATGTTGAAACTAGTTCCTGTGGAGCATGCTCTTTCCTCCAACAACGCACGTCACATCTGGTTTTGTGTCTCTGTGATTTGGGATTATCTCCCCCGTACCTCTTCGTTTTCGGAGTTGCTTCTCTTTGATCAGGTGACTTCCTGTTGAGACTTACACACTTCTCTTAGGCCACGTGCAAGGAGTACCTTCCTGATCAATGGTTCCCACAAGTTCTTCATATCGATACTTGTTCTGCTGATCAGATTGTCTGAGAATAGGGCAGATTCCTTCAGCAGACTTATTTGCCACTGCTTCTACGTCTATTATTTTGACCTCATTCTATATAGGTGTGTGTGTGCATATTCCTGAACAAACGACATCTGAGGAAGGTCAGAGAGTACGTGGCCAAAACATTGGGGAAAAAATGACAACAGACGAGGAAAATAGTCTGATTAAAACACTCCATCTATCAAAATTCAGACAAGAACAGCAGCGTTACTATGGCAACAAATAATTTGTTAAAATGGCCACTCACTGGATCTAATTAATTATGTAAGCATTTGAACTTATGATAAAGAAAAGATAAAAAAGTGTAAGTCAATAGAAAAAGTCAAAAACTAAAAACTAAGAGATAAAGGTGTCTACCGATTGATGACATTTATTAATAGCTTTATAAAGCAATTAATTGGTATTTACAATGCCCACAGGATTTGAATATAAAAGTGGAAAGCTCTTAACAATGCTAAAAATTAATACAAATTTAGATTGGTTGGGATCCTATGCAAGCAGCCCCTGGAGATTTGGGGGCTGGGCTCCTTGAGGGCCTCCCTCCATCCAACATTTAGTACAGTGCCCACAGGATGTGAATATAAAAGTGGAAAGCTCTTAACAATGCTAAAAATTAATACAAATTTAGATTGGTTGGATCCTATGCAAGCAGGGGCATAGCTGGGGCCTTGGGGGCTAGGCTCTTTGAGGGCCTATCCAACATTTAGTGCAGTGGTTCCCAAAGTCCACAAAAGTATTACTGGTTGTCCCGTATACTCTCATGAATTTTTTCAGATCCTACAGTGCTTCAGATTTCCACCCCTAGATATACTGTTAGTCAGGGCCACTGCTGCACACAACATGCTGTGCAGAGGGCATTACGTGCCAGAAGGGACACCAAAGCAGCCTAACAAATTCTTTTTTTAAATCATGTTTCATGATTACAATAGGCACCATTTGACAATTATAAGCAAAGCAATACAAGATATACATACTCTCTTGAAGTAATAAAATAAATTTTGGTGTCCCCGCCCCTCTCATCACGTACCCAGTGCCCTCTGCTTTGTTCTCGGTCTATACCACAGGTGTGATAGAACGCAGCAACAATTTAGGAAAAATGGCTCTGAAAAAGGCAACAGGAGTTGGGGACAGAAAAGAGAAAGAAGAAGAAAAGAGAAAAAAGAAGAAACGCTCGGTCATCACTTGTAGGTATGCTGATATTAATTCTCAAAATATTTGATAAGTAGCTTTTAAATTAGATTCAAGTTTAGAAACACAAGTGTAAAAAAAACCTTGTAAAACTTTTCTTAAAGTTTCACTTTTGTTAAAAATCAACATAAAAAACTATTTTGTGAAATAAAAAATATTAGTCCTTTTTGCTTTTATTCTTTTCTTTGTTTATTTTTTTCTATAGAATGCCAGACATAAAGTCACAGGACTGAAAGTCATAGAAAAATGTTTTTTTTTAATAAAATAAGTAATATTTCAATTTAAAATAATTTAATTTAATTAATTATTAAAGTTTTTCTGTGATTTAATTATTATCGACTGTGCCCCAGATGTAAGCCATAAAGAACAGATGTCAATCATTGTGCAGATTGTCTGTTTGGAACCAAAACCAAACATCAAGGAATACTTCCTTGGATATGGGGATGTGGTGGAAACAACTGGCCTCATCCTGTCGTTGGAGGAAGCCTGCATTCCCTTTGAAAATTGTAAGAACAGGCCTATGACAATGGAGGCAAGAAGCAAGATGTTCAGACCCAACTGCTACAGATAGATTCAAGAGCACTGTTTGTTCTTTGTGGAGGACATACAATGAATCTTGTAATAGTCGATGCTGCTGAGTCATCCCAGGATGCAATGGGCTATTTTGGTTATTATATTTGCAGAAGCTTTTCTCTTTCTTTTCAGGAGCCACTGAGCGATGGGCCATCTTGACCAAGCATGTTAACCTGATGCTGAAATCTGGGAGTGATGTTAAATGGGGAAGCAGACAGGGTGTTACAGCTGTCAGAATCCAAGTTAGAGAAGCTCTCGTGGAGGCTAGGCAAGCTGTGAGTGTGAGTGATCCAGTTGCTAAAGTAGAGGCTCAATCCCTTGCAGAAGAAGTGGCCTCATTCAAATTCTTGATTTGCTCTGTTGAATGATGTGACATTCTTACCATCACAAACCAGGTGAACAAGCTGTTTCAGTCAAGTACAATGCAGATTGACATCGGCGTCAGGCTCATTAAGACTGCCAAAACCTCCCTCTCCAAATACAGACACTGGGTTTTCTGAGGCTGTGTCAATTGCCAAGGAGCTCTGTGACACCAAGAATATAGAACCAGAGCTGAAGGAAAAAAGGCTCAGAATCACTAAAAGGCTGCAGACAAATCCTTCACTGTTGCCCTCAAAAGGCTTGAGGTATCATTTTTCAACAATGTTGTAGACACTGCTTTGATGTCACTGCAAGTGAGGTTTGAGACACTGAGCCAGGTCAAAGTCAGATTTAGAGTGCTGCTTGAGTTCAGCAAAGTCCAAGGAATGTCTAAGGAGGACTTGCAAAAACATTGCACTGAAGTACAGAAGTGGCTGATGTTGATGGCTCTGAGATGGCACAGGAAATCATGAACTTGACACAACTATCACCACAGACAACTACCCTGGAGATGCTGACATTCCTGTATGAGAACCAACTTCAAGACCTCTAGTCAAACCTTGGGATTGCTCTGTGGATTACATTAACTCACCCAAGAGGTGAAGCACCAAAATACTTCCAAAACCCAAACCTACTTCAAAAGAAGATTATGGTCACTGTTTGGTGGTCGGTGAGTGGAATCATCCACTACAACTTTGTGAATCCTGGCAAAACCATCAGAGCAAAGAATTATTGCCAGGAAATTGACAAAATGCACCAAGAACTGCAACATTTACATCCAATATTGGTCAATCAAAAAGGACCAATTCTTCTCCATTACAACACCTGTGCGAATGACCTTGCAGAAATTGAATGAACTAGGCTACAAAACATTACCTCACCCAACTGACTACCACTTTTTCAAGCATTTCAACCACTTCCTGCAAGGAAAGGTCTTCAACAACCAAGCAGCAGCTCAAAAAACGCCTTTGAAGAATTCATGGGTTCCAGGACCCCAGAATTCTATGCTTCTGGAATAAATGGATTTGTTTCTAGTTGGTAAAAATGTGTAGATTCTGAAGGTTCTTATTTCGATTGATAACTTTTATTCTAAGCTGAGATATCCTGCTTTAAAGTTGATGGTGAAAACTGCAATTATTTTTGCACCAACCTTATAGATTTTCTTGTTGTTCAAACGGGTTAGAGGAGCACCTTTAGAAAGGTTGCCAGCAATAATGACAGCTCATGATAAATTACATAACATAAACACTTGACCTGAGAGCATAGTTCCTCTCTAAGTTGTGTGCATGTGTGCATGTACACACGTTTTGCATCCAGTGCACAAAGGAAATTTATGTGCACACAAAGTCTTAGTTACCTAAGATAATGTAATAATTAATAATTAAACATAATTATAAGTATAACTAGTATTCCAAGGGAAATTATGAATCACCACCACAAATATATGCTGTGTTAGGGGTGATCAATTAAAAAATTT
This sequence comes from Architeuthis dux, assembly GCA_006491835.1. NCBI lineage: Eukaryota > Metazoa > Mollusca > Cephalopoda > Oegopsida > Architeuthidae > Architeuthis > Architeuthis dux. The sequence goes on along the minus strand of VCCN01003796.1, from coordinate 416,654 downwards.
GCAAAAAGGGAGATCGATGAATAAGTTACTTCTCTCGCCTTTTGTTGGTCAGGTTTGAATTTTCAAAAAAAAACAAGCGGGCACAAGCTAGTGACCAATTTAGCATAAACTTAGATTGCATATTGAACACCCCTCTAAAAATCTATTTAGGGGGGAATTTTCAAAAAACAAGAAAACCAGTTTCCCTACTCTTTGAGGGGAGTGTGTGTGCAAAATTTCAAGTTTCTACTATGAACAGTTAGGGATGAGCAAAGTCTGGATAGATAGATACATATAATTGTCGGAACACATGAATAACCTAAATCCAGCAATAAACCAGTGTTGTGGGTAGCGGTGATTAATAATATATTATAATTATACTTATTGAAAATAATCTCCTAGCTAACTGTTAACTAGTTAGTCGGTTTTTCAAATACCACATCTGTCCATCACTAATCTCCTGTTCCGGTTTGTACAGCACGGCTGCAGCCATGATTGGTGGACAGTGTTTGTATCGTAAAGTTCACAAAGGCCTGGTTCAAATTCTGTAGATAGTTTTCATTGAAAAAAATATTGATTCACTCCATTGAATTGAAAAGAAGTGAAGGGTGTGAAGAACTGTTTAAAGTTCAAAGGATTAAGAAAATAGTGGCAACTGTTACACCGAAAGCTCATGAGGTCATGGAACGTTCAGCTGCAAGAAATATTTATTTATGATTAGGAAACAGTGTGTATTGTCAGGATGTGAAAGTCGCTGGAGAATTTGTGCACATACTTTTGTCACAGAAAAAAGAATTGCACAACAAAAGATTTTTGCACACACTGATAATTAAAAATTAGAAGGAACAATGCCTGAGAGTTGATTTCAGAGTTTAGATTCAGAATATGTCACTTAAAAAATAATATAGAAACATCTTAGTGGTGTTATCCAAACATGTAAAAAAAATGTAGTTTATAAGACACATTTATGGCGATAAATATTTTTATTAACTCTCAAATTCATGGACCACTCCTAGACATAGTGGAACTCTTCAATGAATAATATTTATAAACAATAGAACTCTTTTGTGAATTGAATAAAAAATATTTACCTAAAGGTACAAAAGGGATAACTCTGAGAAGAAGATATTCCATTTGATTTAAGATTTGAATTTTTTAAATTTGAATTTAAGAGTTAATTAGTTTATTTTACATCTCATTCGGAGTTGTTTTTTATCGTACTGTTCAGGTGATTTTACATTCTACAATCATTAAGTAAGCAGCATGGATTGGAAATAAAGTAGCCTCCAAAGAGATTTGAACTCACATACCATATCCTTGGGAGACTGTATGACATGGACAATGCCTTTACCAATTTGGCCATGGAGACCATCCAGATAAGCAAAGTTAAATCTAGTCATATTGCTATATCCTTCTCATCTGTTTTCTCCATACCATATAGTTTGTTTACTTTTACATCTACTACCAGTAGATAGTAAACAAACATCAGGTCTGGTTAGACACTCAATAGAAACTGTCACGTGACCAATGTCTTTTGGCAGTATGTCGTGTTGGGGATGATCAATTAAAAAATTGCAAAAAGAGGTGATCAATGAATAAATTACTACTCCCGCTTTTTGTTGGGCTGTGATCTCTAAAAGAGTCCGAATTTTCAAAAAATAAGTGTGAATGCTACCGGACACAAAGTAAGGGACCAATTTAGGAAAAACTTGCATTGTAAACTGAACCTCTACTAAAAAACAATTTATGAGGGGAATTTTTTTAAAAAGGTTTATCTATACATAAGGAATAAATGTTTAAATTTTCAGCCCTTTAGTTTTGGTGCAGCCTGTATATGTGATAGCTAGACTCACTTGAAAACTGAAGAAACCTATGGGGACAGTTTTGGATGATGGTTTCTAATATGGTTTTCATTCGCAACCCCTTTTGATGAGACAACTTTTTTCATGACCCTTCACCCACTGTTCTAAAAGCAATAGGTACTAAGACTATATATTAATCTTTAGTCGTAATCTAACAGTAACTAAACATAGAAACAAACTAGAATTCCAAGGGAAATTATGAATCACCACCCATATATGCTTTGTTATGGGGTGATAAATTAAAAAGTTGGAAAAGAGGTGATCAATGAATTGTTGGGCTGTGATCATTAAAAAAGGTCTGAATTTTCAAAAGACAAGCGGGCACAAACTAGTGACCAATTTAGCATAAGCTTACCTTGCATATTGGACCCCCCTCTAAAAACCTATTGGAGGGGGGTAAAAAACAAAACAAAATTTCCCTATGTGTGTGCAAAATTTCATGTTTCTACTATGAACGGTTAGAGCTGGGAGAAGTCCAGATACATAGATAGATACATATAAATGTGTGAACACATGAATAACCTAAACCCAACAATAAACCAGTGTTGTGGGTAGCAGTCATTTACTTTAGTTACATTTAAGTCAAATTTACAAAATCATCTGCAAAAGATTGGCGCATGAAGGGTTAAACTGTCCCTTATGCTATTACTGAAAGCATAACGTTTGAACGCAGTTAGGGACAGGCAGAATAATATGATTTGTTATGACACCAAGTGCAAACTTGAGAAGAGGTCAGGAAGAGGTGGCAAGTAATAGACCTAAAATACTCTCAAAATTGAAGAGGCTGATGTTTCCTCTATAGTTTGCAAAGTGGTTGTTGACAGTAGACCACAAATATCTAAAGAGATTTATTCAGCCAAAAAGTTATTTTTGATCATAAATCCTATATTAGAAAGCATCAACCAAAACTGTCACTATAGGTTTCTTCAGTTTATAAGTTTGTCTGACTGGCTGGCTATGTATGTATCATGCGTACAGGCCACACCAATGGAGCTAGATGGCTGAAAATTTCAACAGTTGTTCCTTATGAGTGTTTGATATTGCCTTTGTCAAATATAACAGAGAATATGTGAAGGAGAAGAGCAACTAAGATCTATTTAAGTAAAAATATAAATATTTAATTACATATAAGCAGTGATGGAAATGGGTTTTAGGAACTTGGTATACAGTAATGTCTCCATTTTTGTATTATTATTTTTTGCTTTTGTAGAGATAAAATGTGACTTTGTTGTAGCCTAATTTCAAGAGCAGTACAATTTCATCATTGAAAAAAGGGTTTTGTTAACATCAAATATTACGTACGTCATTATAATGTATAGTAAAATCAAATTTTGTTTTTTGAAAATTCCCCCCAAATAGGCTTTTAGTAGGGGGTTCAATTTGCAATTAAAATGTATGCTAAATTGGTCCCTTAGTTTGTGTCCGGCAGTATTCACGCTTTTTCTTCCGGCCTTTTTAATCATTTTAGTCAAGGCAAGAGAACTTATTCATTGACCACCCATTTTCTAATTTTTTATTTGATCACCCCCAACACAGCATGCTGCCAAAAGACGTTGGTCAGATGATGGTTTCTATTGAGTGACTAACGAGACCTGTTTTGTCTCAGTTTACATTCCCTACACATATTGAGAATGTCAAATGTAATGAAAATAAAAAATAAAAAGTGAGTCATCTAGAAATAATGTTGGTCTTCAAATTCACAAAGCACGAGTTATCCAATATATGACAAATACTCGTAGTAAAAAGATAATTTATTGCATTTAAAATATTTATTTAAATACTAGCATAGTAACCATCAATAAAGATTATTTACATATGAATAAAGTATACAAATACAGAAAAGTCCCCAAAATACTAATGTCTGATTTACGAATAACTTGTAATTACCGGGATCTACCGTAAGATCACCCAGGACGGTAAAACAGAAAAACAGCCAAATTTGGGTGGGGAAAATGGACCAAATAATAGCCCAGGGCCATTATTCAAAGGCCATCAGAATTGCTAAATTGAGCATAATAAAACAATAAAAGTTACAACACATGTGTTTTTATTCACTTCACTATCAATCGGTAACTCATTTTAATCGTATTTGGTACTTCTTTGGACAGTGTTTTCTTTTTACGTTGCTACGAGAGCCGAACATATATATATACTAAATACAGTCTATATATTACATAGACTGTATTTATACCTGCAAACACCAAAAATAATTTAATTTTTGTAATAAATAAATAATATAACTTGTCTGTTTTCAAATTCATTCAGCAATAGTGAAGTATCGAGCAAATTAATTTCTTTGAAGCAACTTTTTGTTTATATAACGAATTGACAGATATTTCGGACTTGATGTCTTATTATATGCGTATTCAAGTTGTCCATTTTTTTTATACTAAAGTGCGCTAAAACATAGATGCTTTCAAATTTTCATCTACAAAAACTTGACCCTCAAATAAACGCCCACCTAAAATAACCACCCACGGGCGATCTATCTGGTTGGCAATCTTACGGTAGATACCGGACGAATGAAAATAGAGATGATTTTTTTCAGTGGTTCGTAATAACGAATGGCGCATTACATTGCGACGCACATCGATGCACATTCTCTGTGGTTACATTTGTATTATTGTAATGATGACAAAAATCTTGGTGGATGCTTTTCAAAGCTTTGTTCAATTAATTGTATAGTTACAGTTTAGTTTTGTTTTGTTTAGTTTAACAGTTCATCCACAAGGTCCATACTACATATAATCATGGTGACGTATGCACGTACACAGAACCTGAAGAACAAGACCAGTACTTTCACTTGAACTTTCCGCATGGAAATAAAAGGTTACATGTTATTATTATTGTTATAGTTGTTTGTTATCTGAAGTTTAAGGTGAGAGACAAGGGACAGCCCCCGGTGGGATATTATATGGGAAGGTCAGAAGTCAGCCATGGTGTTTGTCTTTCTTTTTACCTTCTCTTTCTTAACCCTTAGAAAAAATACATCATGGATTTATATAATCATTCTCCCCTTTCCCCATGACTGAACAGACAGACCAGTCAACCAGCAAATTTGATTTGGGATTTTATATAATATGATTCAGCTTGGAAGGAAATATCAAGTGATAAAGAATGGCACATGGTATAAAAACTGTTAACTAGATATGTGGGCAGAAACAAAAACCCACTAGAAAATTGGCAAACAAAACAAGCTCATTAACCAGGGCCTCTGAGAGGGGGGGGGGCTGCAGCTTGCACCGGGGCTCAGAGGGCCAGGGGGGGTGTCCAAAAGTTTCATGTGTAGAGCTGTGTATCGGAACTAAGTTGATACCAGTGTTGCCACTGCTGGGATTTTCCATCCAGATATGGGTTTTTCAATCCATGCTGGGTTTCTGGGTTCGTATTTCCATAATTAAAAAAAATCTGGGTTTTTATCTGGGTGTCTGGCACATCTATCTCAAAAAATGAAAGTATATGTATTCACTTTGTTGATAGTTGCGATAAGGCGAGAATTTGTCAAGCGGGAGTTCCTAAAGATAGATGCATTTTGTTAAGGAGGGATTAATGAAGGTATTTAACACATTAACTGCTGAGAGCTAAGGGTTCATACATTTTATCCATCATGTACGCCAGATGTAAGGGAAGCAACTCTTTAATGTAAATTGAATGTACATAAATAGAAATTCCAAACCGGATCACATAATTGAAGTAGTACTGTATATATTGCAATGTAAGTATTAAATTAATGATTAGTTGAGTTTTTATTGCATTATACACGCTTAAGTTATTTACTTGGTAGTTCTTCTATAAATTAGGTTTTTTTTTAGCTCATCTGGGTTTTTTGGTGGACGATCTGGGTTTTTTGTGGGTGTTTGTGAAGTGTGGGAGCTCGATAACAGCTTTGCCCATGATTTTTGTCAAACTCCAGTCAAAATTGGAGGCTGGAGTTGAGTTTGTTTTTCCATCATAACAACAAGAACAATCCTCACCTAATTTAGGGGAGTAAACTCTTCACTGCTTGTCTGTCCATTCATGTTAAACCAAACCGATATATAAAATTAGCATTTCCCAACCATGATTTGAAATCACAACCAAGTGACTGAACCAAATTGATAAATACACAAGGAAATAGAAGTAGGAGTGGATTGATTGATTTGTTTAGTGGCACATCAACCATTGATGGGTCATTTAATGCTGAATTAAGTTTAAAATTCCGAAAGTCGGAGGTTTTGTTGTTTTTGTTTTTTTTTAAATAGAGTCTTGCAACTTTGGTGCAAGAACAGGTGGCCCCTGTTTGGGGAGGTCTTACCCCACTGCAGGGGATACAGTCGGCATATTCTAGGCCCCAGCGACAGGGCCAAATTAGAAGTGGAGTTTGACCCTGCAGCAGTCAGGCTTGTTATACAGTCTTATTGTGTTATTTTTTACTGTGACCTAAAAATAGATACAAATATGGAATATTACATCCACTGGATCACTTATTCACGTGAAAAGATTTTATTTACAACTTATCTGTGAGAACGTTTTTGGGGGATGGACTAATTTTGACAAATTTACTTTTAGAATCATTTTAATCCAGACATAAAGATAAACAAGGGTCATGCATGCTTCCAAATCTTTCTAAAACAAAAAGATTTATCACAGGAATATCAGTATGTACTAGCAGGGTTACCAGATATTGCCCAGGAGAAAATAACTTCAAATATAAAAACACAGGAAAACAAATGATATTTTATAGAAATTCCATAAAAGTGAAAAACATCTGCGTTATCTGCTTTCATAATAAAAAACATTTACATTGTGTAAACATTCTATTTCTCTCTCCCATAGAAACATTCTCTATTCTCTACCAGTTGGAACATTTACAGATGCTTATTTAAGTCTCATTTCATCATTTACCTACGGGACATAAAATAAGTGTTCAGTTTAGCATAATACTTGCATTGTGAATCAGACCCCCCATTAAAAACTCGATAGTGTTGGAATTTTCAAAAAACAAAATGTCTTATCTTGGGGTTAAATCAGTATATGCAAAATATCAGACCCCAGGTAGTTTTAGTTTGGCTGTGATGCTCACTGCAGACATACATACATATATATATATATACATACATACATACATAGTCACACACAAAAATAGCGACTTTCACATAGTATTATCATTCTCTGCTTATACCCTCATCAAGTATGTTGCAGGGTTAGGTACACAGGCAATTGTTAGTAAGAGCCAAATCCAGCTTTTTTTGTTCTGCTTACGGCACCCATCTAGGTACTGACCATGCTTTACATTGCTTAAATTCAGTGATCTTACAAAAACTGGTGTAACCAATGTGATTTGGCCGTAACTGCTTAGGCTCGGGAGTGGTTCCTCAATCCTGGGTGCTTAGTGGAGTAGTATTGAGTACCATTATCAAAGTCTTTGGTAAGACTCGACAGTGGATTGAACCATGGCCTACTGAATCGGAGATGATCATTCTACCACTACCACTGAGCCACAGTGATCGGTCAGGAATATCAGTATTTTTTAGAATTCAGATACTTATAATGTAAAGCCAAGGATCACTTCTTGTATAAGGTAAATGTTAAGTAAGTATTATGAGTTATTCCCCTTAGGCAGAAGAGTTCTTATTCACTTCCGCTAAGGGGCGCTGTTTTACATTTACATATGCTCTGTCAACGAGCAGCAATATTGCATTGTGTAAATCAGAGAGCTTGAGAACACACGTGTGTGTGAATCGCGGACCGCAGTCATTCTATGAATAAAGGACCTGTAAGTACATCTTCTGTTTGCATTTTTAAACTGTTAATATCTGTCATTAAACCAAGCTTACAGTAATGTCTAGTATCAATGGATGTGTAGTGTCCTCTCTAGAATTCTTTGTGCTTCAGCAAAACTCTGGCTATCTAAACCGACACCTGAAAAGGTAGGTGGAAATTTGAGTGCTGGCTAGAACATTGCAGTTATTCACCACTTGACCATGTACCAACGTTGCTCCTGACATGGTGGCACGGTTCCAGCACACCATTTAGCTGTGAATTCTCGATAGTCACAACACCAAGGCCTATTATATTTATGGTGGGCCTTGCACAACACCCATTGAGGGAGGAGGAATAGTCTGAGGGCAGGATCAATATAGATGCTGTTTGCTTATCAAGATAGAAAGGGTGACTGATGCAGAGCTAACTCAACTAGGGCAGTGCCCTGTTGTGAACTGGCTAATGACAAACTAGCTTACCTTCTTTGTTCACTTTGTGTTGTATCGTCTTCCACGCACCAAATGCGGAAGTACTCAGAAAAAACGAACCATTTTCTCGTGAGTCTGTCACCAGCCTAATAAACCTAGTTAGCCCGGTTTTTCTTTCCGGTTTTGATTCCAGTTTCGAACCGGTATTTACTCTCCCGGCCTCACCTTTCACGCCTTCAACCCTCCTTCTAATATGGCCGCCAGCGGGAGACAGACGGTCATAAGTTTACTTTATACTACATTGCCCATTCCAAAGGTGCACATTTGGAAGGGGCCTGACTTTATGGTGTGTGCAGCAGCCTGCCATAATTGTAATGTAAAATAATATGGCCGTCAGCGGGAGACAGACGGTCATAAATTTACTTTATACTACATTGCCCATTCCAAAGGTGCACATTTGGAAGGGGCCTGACTTTATGGTGTGTGCAGCAGCCTGCCATAATTGTAATGTAAAATAATTTTCTGTACGAAACTACAGCTTCAAGTATGTCTGTTACTTCTCTTCAGTGTTGCCAATTTAGATATAAAATATCTAGATTTAGATCTATTGCCAATTTAGATATAAAATATCTACATTTAGATCTATTGCCAATCTAGATATAAAATATCTAGATCTAGATCTATTGCCAATTTAGATATAAAATATCTAAATCTAGATCTATTGCCAATTTATATATAAAATATCTAAATTTAGATCTATTGCCAATTTAGATATAAAATATCTACATTTAGATCTATAATTTTTAGATAAAAGATCTTTAATTTTTTATTTATTTGTATTAGATTTCTCTAAAACAGCTGATCCAAAATATTTCAAACTCGACACTGCGAGCTGACTGATATATGTGGCAAATGTTAACTTCATACAATGGACAATTGTTAAGTAATCACAGTGCATACATGGATGCACACAGAGATTTCTTCAATTGCAGTTAGATATATCCATCCCTTGATTGTATTTTACCACTAGTCCTTCTCTCGCTGTAAGGAAGTGCTGGGTGGGGTGCGATTTTAAACGGAGGGGTGACCCCAAAAGCTTTATGAATAGTATTTCGTCTATTGCATTTCTACTAACATTATTCAATAACAAATCTCACTAAATGTTGGAGGCGGCCCCTCAAGGGGCCAAGCCACCCAGCCTAAAATCTCCAGCTACCCCTGATTGTGGGGAGGTTCAATAGAAATGGTTTGACAGATCAGTAACTGGCCTTCTCTCCAAGAGGTACTGTATGTATTTCAGACCTACTGCAGTCAGTAAAGTAAAATGCGGGAGATATCATGTAAATCAGCTGGGGGGGGGGGGATGTGTACACCCAGGGTGTTTTGATGTCTTGGCCTTGTAAATGCTTGGAAATAGCATTTTCAGTACTAAATTTTGATACAACACAACACAACACAACACAACACAACACGAATCATTGCAAATTTTTTCTTTAAACTAAGGTCAGCATATCGAAAATGAAAATATAAAAATATCAGAACCTCTCCACTCTCTCTTGATAAGATAATTCCTTTTAACACAACATATAAATCGAGAGAGAAAAACTCAGTTATCCGATACTTTTATTCAAGAAAAATATAAATGCCAAGCATATGAAATTCCCTTGCTTAAGTATCTAACCTTTACACGTTTTTCTCTATATAAGCAATTTACTTTTTCAGTTCTGTCCCAATAGGGGTGGATTGGGAGCTCAAAATGGCTCGGGCAAATACCTAAAATCACCCTATTAATGTAGGCTATGATTCTGGCAAGTGCAGTGAGCCCATACAGCTGGGGGTATTAGAACATATTAAGGTCAATGTCATGTACTTCTTCCTATTGGCTTATGATTCAATTATTAACATAGCCTTGTTTTAATAAACACTTAAAAAGAAAATGAGAACAAGACACATCCAACATGCATTTCATGTTTTGGTATCGGCAATTTCAAATAATATAAAATAATGGTAGAATATTATGAAAAGCAATAAAAAAGAATTCTCTTTTAATTGACTTAAATTGCCTTTTCAACATTAGGATACTCATTAAGAAAGTCCTTGTAATTATTAATGGTTTACAGAAACATTTACATTTTGAGGCAATCAGAATCGGCTGAATAAGATACAAGATGCATCAAACAATGTATGGTATATAATATGAATTACTGGATCCCATCTTTGAAGTAACAAAATGAGACATCGCAATGTCGAATTCAAAAACGTACTGTAAATTAGCAACGTTGGGTTAATAAATGAATTGATTAATCTGTTTAAACGAGTTATTCTTTCAAATGGATCTTCAGATGATTGAACTCCTTCTTGTTATTTGTGTTGTAAACACAATGTTTCGGACGATCCATTCTTCAGCCTTCTTCAGGTGTGAAATCCGAGTGCGATGGGTTAAACAGAAGTTATGTTTAAAGGGGGGAAACCCTTATAGCACAAGGCCCGGGTGTTTCTGTGTCTTTGTCTTGAGGAGTTTAGGTTTGTTGAGAAGTGGATGCCACATCGGGTTGAAATCCCAATTTGTCAGGCTGGGCCATGTGCTATAAGGGTTACCCCCCTTTAAACATAACTTCTGTTTAACTAATCACACTTGGATTTTACACCTGAAGAAGGCCGAAGTATGGATTGGCTGAAACGTTGTGTTTGCACCAACTAGGTTATGTTAGTCACTTTGATGTGTGGCCTCCACATCCAATTTTTGAAAAATTGTGACAAGCAATGAAAAATGGTTACTTTACAACGTGGAATGCAAGAGATTGTGGGCAAGCTAAATAAACCACCACTAGCCATACCAAAGGCCAGTCTTTATCCAAAGAAGGTGATGCTCTGTGATTGGAAGGGAGTCCTCTACTATGAGCACAGTGTTAAGTAAGTATCTTGAGTTATTCCCTTTAGCCATGAGAGCATTTATCCACTTCCGGTAAGGGGGGCCTGTTTTACATTCTGGTGAAGGAGCAGCTATATTGTTATTGTCATTAGTAGATCAGAGAGCTCGAGGAGACACATGTGTGAATCGTTGACCATGGTCATTTTATGAATAAAGGATCTGTGAGTACATCTTCTGTTTGCATTTTTAATCTGTTAATATCTGTCATTATACCAACCTTCTAGCTAATATAATTTATTGAAGCAACAATGAATTTGTTCAGAAATGTGTATTTTTATTGTTATTATATATATTGTGTTTACAAAGAGATATATTCTTATCTAGATTCCCATAGATTAAATCTAAGAAAATTATTCAACAATGCTTAAATATAATGCCAAAGGCCATTTTATCTCTTAAAATGCTGAGTAACTTTGATTAATGCTATTAGAATATGATCAGGCAAACTTCACATTAAACAAGCAATGAAATCTTGTTTAACGTGAAAATAGAAACCGTCATGTGACCATTGTCTTTTAGCAGCATGCAGTGTTGGGGTGATCAATTAAAAATTGGAAAAAGGGATGATCAATGAGTAAGTAACTTCTCTGGATTTTGTTCTGATTTTTCAAAAAAACAATCGGACACAAACTATGGGATCAATTTAGCATAAACCTACATTGTAAATTGAAACCCCCACTAAAAACCTATTTGGGAGAGAATTTTTTAAAAACAAAAATAAACTATTTTTCTAGACATAGTAAGGAGTAAATGTTGAAGTTTTCAGCCCTCTAGCTTTAATGGTACGGCCTGTACACGTGATACATAGCCAGCCGGACCAACTCAAACACTGAAGAAACCTATCTTGACATTTTCTGACGGTTTCTAATATGAGATTCTTTAAGGCAGTCCGTCGAAAACGGAATCGACATGGGTTGTTATTTTGTGCCTATCACATCAACAATGTCCCCCCAGAAGAAGAGGAGATTTCTGTGCAAGAGGAGCTGCAAAGACCACCAATAGCACTACCATGGCTTGCACAGTCAGAGATATAAGATAGTACACAATAAAAGTATAGACTATTCACTAGATTCATTTGCTGTAACTAAGTGGATCTGAGCAAAAGATCTTTTTAAAAAACATATTGATACTGATAACCTAATTAAATTGTCCATTCAATCCTATCTACAAATGTCCTATGAATATAAAAGCAGTACAAAAATGAACTCTGAGAAATTAGCTTGGAGTAACGATACTGCAAGCTATTTATCAAACTGGTCTGGTTAGTTACTCAATAGAAACCGTAATGTGACCAACGTATTTTGGCAGCATGGGGGTGATCAATTAAAAAATTCGAAAAAGTGGTGATCAATGAATAAGTTACTTCTCTCACCTTTTGTTGAGCGCTGATCACTAAAAAAAGTCTGAATTTTCAAAAAAAACAAGCTTAACAATGCTGGATACAAACTAAGATAAATTTTACATAAACTTACATTGTAAATTGAACCCTCACTAAAAACCTATTTTTGGAGGGAATTTTTAAAAAACAAAAAAAAACATTTTCAGGACATAATAAGCCCACTAGCTCGATTGGTGCAGCCTGTATGCGTGATACATAGTCAGTGAGACCAATTTAAAAACTGAAGAAACCTACGTTGACACTTTTGGTTGACGGTTTCTGACTGAACAAAAATGAACTCTGAGAAGTTAGCATGGAGTAATGATACTAAAAATCAAGTTATTTAACAAACAACATGAATTTCTTGAAGTGAATAAGACTCCCAATGCAAAGGTTAGAGAGTACAAATAGGTTCTAGAGATTACACATTAAAAGTTCCTACTTCTACCCGAGTGACATAGCCAGAGATTTGGGGGCCCATGGAGCTTGGCTCTTTGAGGGGCCCCCTCCAACATTTAGTGAGATTTGATAAAAAAAAGGAAGATTTGCAATAAATAGATATGCACTATGGTGAAAAACAACCCCAAAGGCTGAATTATTATTTAGACAGTTCATGTATGTACAAATATATCCTTGTTATTGTATAATGTCAGTAGAAATGCAGTAGGTGAACTACTATTTTTAAAGCTTTTGGGCGGGGGGTCCGTCCCTCAGCCACGCCTCTGTTCCATCCCATTTTATTAACAATGTTAAAAGTGGATACAACAAAAGAATAATTGTGTAAAGGTTAATTTGGAGTAACACTACTGAAATCTACTTGAGATTCTTTATAAAAAGGCTCACAGAAATAGTACAGTAACAGGAAACAAACAAGACATTTCTTTCCCTCGGTCAAGTCTAGATGCCCAGAATAACCAAAGGTTATAGTTACAGAATACAATATCTCCATTACTCTTCTTAAATCAAAGTACTTCCTCATAAGAGGACCCTTATAACTGACACAAAGTCATTCATATTACACAAACTGACCAAAAGTTTGTACATATATATACACCAACTCCACCATTTAGATTATTTCATTGAATGTCGTTTCTCATATAACACTGTTGATAAAAAATATATGATAATATTGAAGGTGGAATTGCAAATGGAGTCATTTTTCTGACTAGACATAAGTTAGTTGCAAAATTCCTACACTACAATAAATTAAATAACCCCTATTTATATAATTGTGTCTATGGTAAAATTGGTTTCACTTAACGTTTCAGTTAAAGTCATGGTTTTCAGGAACCTAACCACGTTTATGGGGGACTTGGTGTACAGGTATATGTACAAATCTCTTAATACAATAAAGTTAGTCACAAATTCCTATACTACAATAAATTAAATTTCACTACTACTTGTTGTATGGAAAAGATTTCACTTAATATTGTTTCAGTCATGCTTTTCAGGCACCTAACCACAGCGTTAATGGGACAGTTGGTATACAATTGAAATAGGTCTATTTTTGTGCTTTGTTGAGAACATATTATGGACTTCTACCAAGAAACTGATAACTACAAAACTGACCAGTGTGAAACAACACACAAGTTTACCTATTGTAAAATTTACACAATATACCTATTGTTTTAGAGGTGCAGTCAATAACCTGATGTGTGTATGTTCATCAATAACCTGATGTGTGTATGTTTATCAATAAGTCTATAGCCTAATGATGAGAAAGTATTTTTTATTTAACACAAATATTTTTCAACAATCTTCTTCCTTGACAATGCACTCATCCCAAAACTTCTCCATTAATCACATAGATCAAACATTATACAGAGAAAATTTCAGATCAAAATTTAGCTAATAACTGTCAGGCTATGGATTTATTGACGCACCCTCGTACACCTTCCAAACCTGCAGAAACATGAATCAACTTTGAAGTTCTGAGGTAAAGTCTTGTCTATGGATTATTTGGACTAGTATCCTCAGTTTTGTTGTTTTGATCATTGTTTCTGTTAATGAGTTATTCCCCTTAGGCAGAAGAGTTCTTATCCACTTCCGGTAAGGGGTGCTGCTTTACGTTCTGGTGAAGGAGCAGCCATATTGTTTTGGTTATTAGTAGATAAGAGAGATAGAGAACAAGTGTGTGTGTGTCATGACCGTGGTCATTGTGAATATATGAATAAAGGATCTCTGTGAGTACGTAATCTTTTGTTGCATTTTTAATCTGTTAATATCTGTCATTATACCAACCTTACAGTTTCAATTGAGCTATCTAACCTTCTTCATGTTGCTCGGTTCCAAGTTGCTAGTTATTTATGGTCATTCCTTCATGGAGAAAAGAGAAAACATTTCAAATCTATCGTTCATAACACTTTTCTGAACAGGTTTTGAACCTTAGTACTTACAACCATCAGTTGAATTGCTTGTCTCTAAGCATGTGTATCAAACTGTGATCACCGGTTAAGCAATGTCAAGCCTGGTCATTACCTAGATGGGTGACTGTCTGGGAATACCAGATGCTGTAAGCAACAGGAGATCAATCCCTGGCTGAGTCATACTAAACACTTTAAAAACGGTACTCAATGCCTCTCTGCTAAAAGAGTAGGAGTAAATATAAGTGGTTGTCAAACCAGGGATAGGAGTAACACCCACCCCCTATCTGAAAGGATAGTAGCGAAAAGAAAGAGGAACCTTTGGGTTGCTTCTGACTAGCGTTGCCTCTGACTAGAGTCGACCAGCTATATGAAACTCACAAACAGATGCAGAAAATAATTCAAATCAAAATTCATAAAAAATATGATACTGTATTTTCTTTTTGGGTGGGTTCATTTTTTGTCTTGAAGGATGAAGAAGAAAAACAGGAAATACCAATTCTTATTTTGCTTAGATTTTAATCAATCCAACAACAGTGAACAATGATACAAGGCCTCCAAGAGGAATTTTATGAGGCAGTTCAAAAGTGTTTTCATCCCCCCACACACTGCACAAACACCCTCGTCCTTTAGCCATCTTGTTTTCATCTGCTATAACAGGATGACTAAAAGAGTTATAGCAGATGACTGCTATAACTCTTTTAGCCATCCTGTTTTCATCTGCTATAACCCTTTCAGCCATCCTGTTTTCATCTGCTATAACCCTTTTAACCATCCTGTTTTCATCTGCTATAACCTTTCAGCCATCCTGTTTTCATCTGCTATAACCCTTTTAGCCATTCTGCTTTCATCTGCTATAACCCTTTTAGCCATTCTGCTTTCATCTGCTATAACCCTTTTAGTACGCCATACTATATTTGCACCAGCTGCACCCCCTCCTCTAAGAGACCCTGCAATGATACACAGAACTTGAGCAAAAGACAACCTCTCTACTTTTTATTTTAACTTAGCCATTACAAACTGACCTTCATGCTTATTTCTTTTTAATCCTGCACGTATAAACATTGTATTTTAGTGTGAAAACAAGTATATAATTTGTATATACAAGCACACATCATAATCATATTTACACAATATCTAGGACCTTAAACCTTTGCGGTGGTGTAATAAACATCATAATTCTTCTTAAAATCATTTACATCTATTGATAGCACTACATATTCTGGTAATCTATTCCAAAGTCCCACCACTCTATTGCTAAAAAAGAATTTGCTGATATTCAATCTACTTCTATTTGCTTCTACCATATATGTTTGGCGTCTCAGTCCCTTGTACCCCCTTCTAGTAAAAAATACATCAGGGTTTACTACTTCTAAACCATGCATAATCTTAAACATTTCTATTAAGTCTCCTCGATCTCTCCTATTTTCTAACGATGTTAACCCTAACACTTTTTAGTCTATACTCATAACTCATACTTTTTAATTCCAGTATTAACTTAGTTGCTCATCTCTGGACTTTTTTGACCAGGCCTGTACACAGTGCTCGAGGTGTGGACAGACATAAGTCTTATATAGTATAAGGAATGAGTCCTTGTCTATATCTCAAAAGGTTTGCTTAATCAGTCCTAGCACCCTGTTCGCCTTAGCAGCAGTACTCGAAATGATACACAGAACTTCAACAAAAGACAACCTCTCCACTTTAACTTAGCCATTACTGACCTTCATGCTTATTTCTTTTTAATCCTGCACGTATAGTGTTGGGGACACTCAGTACTACTATGACTGTACCTCCTACCACTTTTTATTTCGTAGAGTGCCAAGCCTCACCTTGAGCTGAAGTCTTGCTTTGGTGTGAGAAGCGCATTGTGATTGAGCTTCATTCTGGAAGGAGAGGTTGTGACCCATTGTAAATAAGAGCGAGTGCAAAGCCATTCATGAACAACTTATAGTCCGGGGCCTACACCCACTCCAGGATCCTATGAGTCGGGTACCAAAATGTTCCTTAGGTCCTCTTTCAGAAAAAAGTTGGGAAGTACTACCTCATTTGCATAAAACAAAATGGCCGCCAGCACACACCAAAAAATTCCAGAATTTCATATTTGTCTCCCAATTGACATATCTGAGTATTTTAAAGGGCTAAATCATGGTTTTCAGACATAAGGAATTCAAAAATATACTTTATTTTACCATAAACATAATTCATTTATAGGTATTTCAGCATTTTACAAGGAAATTCCACGTATATTTTGTAGGTCAAAGTCTATGGATAATGGAGTCACATTTCCAGTAACCAGAATTTATAAAATAGATGGCACAGAAAGATATCCCTTTGCTGTTTGCAAACATCCTATAGACAAGATAGACCAGCATTCTAAGGGAAATTATGAATCAGCGTCACCCATGTATGCTTCTTTGTACAACGTAAATTAAGCAGTGTTGGTGGTAAAATTAAGTTACCTTGATGAAAATGCTACCAGTAAGGTTTGAACCATAAATTCATGATTTTTGTTTTCAAAATGGGCCTGGTTAGTCACACTGTGTCTTTAAGCAGCATGCTGTGTTGGGGGTGATCAATCAAAAAATTAAATTGCAGTTTGTTAGCCAGTGATCACTAAAAAAGTCTGAATTTTCAAAAAACAAGCGTGAATGCTGCCGGACACAAACTGAGGGATTAATTTAGGATAAACTTAGATTGCAAATTGAACCCCCACTAAAAACCTATGTATCCAGACTTCGTCCAGTCCTAACCGTTCATTTGAAACTTGAAATTTTGCACACATACTGCCCTCAGTGAATAGGCAAAAAGTTTGTTTGTTTTTTTTTACCGGGGGGGGGGGGGGGTGGTAAAAAAACAAAAAAAAACTTTTTGCCTATTCACTGAGGGCAGTATGTGTGCAAAATTTCAAGTTGAAACACTGTTGCTGGTGTAGCATAACGGGCGATCAAAACTTCTCGTTCTTTGGTCGTCATGAGGGAAAGAGATGTTGAGAGAGAGACAGAGAGAGAGAGAGAGAGAGATAGAGAGATATACCTTCCGAGAATCTCAGGGTGAGATAAAAAGAGGCAGAGAGATAGTAGTTTCTGAGAAGGTCGCCATTTATGCTACACCAGCAACAGTGTTTAAACGGCCTGTTGTGGGTAGCCGTGATTAAAAGACGGAATCTTATATCTTTATGAATGGCAAAATGAAAAAGCCTATACTAATGTCAATAGTTGCAATTTTCAATTGCTTGATAGTAAATCATAGGATCAGGGTTGTACCGAATGTTGGGTGCAGGGGGCAGTACATAATAGGATTACCAACTACCAAGCCTTGGGGAAAAATTTAAACTAATTTCACATTGTCCTCCAAATTGCAGTAAAGTAAATATCAACAATGGTTATAAAATAAACTAGCATTCCAAGGGAAATTATGAATCACCGCCACCTATATATGCTTCTTTTTACCACGTAAATTAAACAGTTGTGGTGGGCAGTGATCACTAAAATGTCAAAATTTTCAAAAAACAAGTGAGAATGCTGCTGGACACAACTTAAGGGATTGAATCCCCCTTCTAAACACCTATTTAGGGGGGAATTTAAAAAAGATTTTCCCTCCTCATTGAAGGGAGTGTGTGTGTGCTAAATTTCAAGTTTCTACTATGAAAGGTTAGGGCTGGGCAAAG
>VCCN01003796.1:368009-380077 GCA_006491835.1 Architeuthis dux | reverse complement strand
AAGTAGTAATGTTACAATTTACATTTATTTGGAGTTGGAGTCGGAGTCAATATATTTTTACCGACTCCCCAAAAAATTTTACTGACTGGAGGTCAGTAAAAATTTTCTGACTCCGACTCCAGTAACCCAAAATTCCACCGACTCCACAACTCCGACTCCGACTCCACAGCCCTGCTTCAAAATACAGATTTTTATTTACAAAATGATTGAGATTTTTCTAGAATTCTGCTTTGTTTTTTTAACAGTGGTTCCATCTCCTAAGCACCCTTATTTTTGTTGCCCTCAAATGACCTACTCATTCATGATCCAGGATTTTGAGAAGGGGGGAGTCCGATTATTTTCATTTTTTTTTTACTCCATTCATCTAATTAGACAATGGATACAATAAATGTTGGTTTTTTTAGGTTAATTTATGATAATTTGGGTGTTTTGTTTATTAAATTTCTTTATCTAGATCAGTGGTTACCAACCAGGGAGTAATTTGGGTAGTCCAAATAAAAAGATAAAAATAAAAGTCCAGTCTAGAAATAGGGTTTTCTGCACTTCTATCTATCAAGTCAAAGGCTAGAAATAAGCTTCAAGTTGAGAATGATTTAACATGTGCTCTCTTACTAATAGACCCACAAATCGATGAACTAGTAGCAAAAAAACAAGAACAGAGATCACATTGATGTGTATATCAGTTACGATAGCAGAATTCTTATTTTTTGGTAATAAATTGGTATGTGTTCTAATTATTTTCGCTTGCTTTCTTTGAGTAACAAATACACAGCAGCAGCAGCAGCTGTACAATTATAAAATTAAATTAATTCTTAGTATGAAGCTGTCTAATTATACATAAAATAAAGTTATTATTTGAAATAATTCTTTGTTGCAACTAAATAAATAGAAGGGTGGAATAGTAGTAATCTTATTGACAAAAGTGGGGAATGACTTGAAAAGGTTAAGAACCACTGATATTTAAAAGAAAGATTTTTTTAATTGTGCTTTGCCTAACCAGGGGGGTTCGGGACTCCATAGATCTACGCCTCTCATTTCGGAATGTAATTTTATTGGCTGAAATCTTCAGTGCTGGATTTGATTGGTCTGAAAAGTTATTTGCTGCACTCTTTAGTGTCTGGAGACATCTAAGACTTGAGATCAAGTAAGAAGGCAAAGAGCGCTCAACAACTGGATTCATTTATTGATCCAATTCATGTAGAAAATGCATAAAATTACTTGCAAATGCAAGGTTTCATGGTGTGGAATGTGTTTGAAATACAGTTGATGTGAATGTGGATGTGATAGCCTTGATACAGAGGTGAAGAAGAATTAGAAGCATGGTGAGTTCAGCCTGTAAATATTCAGAACAAAAGAAAAAGGGATCAGAGTCGTAGCCTTCTTATCAATAGCTCTGATTGCTGTGGATCTGCAGAGAATGATGCAGAGAATTCATTTGAAGAGCTGGAAGTTATCGATAAACCCCAGGCGATTCTAAAGAACTTCAAAGATGACACTGACAAAATGTTTATGCGGGGCGTTCAAGACAAACGCAACAAGATAGTTCCCGGTCGAATGTTGGAGAAGCTGCAAAAAGAATATCCTGATCAGTTAGATTTACCTAGCGAAACGGAGATTCAACAGCAAATTACTGCATTATCTGTGAGAATCAAGAAGCCTAGGACTATCAGTCTTGAGCCTAGAGTTATTCATGAGCCATTCAAGACTGTTATTGCAAACATCGCCCAGAATAGCAATTTCTCCATCAAACCAGCTCAGCTTCTGATGGAATTCAAAGAAAGAATGACAGACCAGATAGAAAATGAGCATTATCCTGATGATAAAAAGTTCAAATTGTTCTATCAGCAGCCCAAGAAGAAGCATAAAGATGTTTGAGTCATTAGTACCAACTAAGTATTGAGCATTCAATTCTCTGTAATTCAAAAACTAATGCAGAGAGTTATATGAAAGTTTCCATGAAAGTTTCCTTCTGGTGTTTTTGATGTAGTCTCTCTTTCCAGATTGGTGAGGTCTTAAAAGTAGGTTTGGCAAGTGGAATCACTGTTAAATATATTTACAAGGAACTAAAAGGTTACTAGTATTCCAAGGGAAATTATGAATAACTGCCACCCATATATGCTGTGTTGGGGGTGATCACTAAAAAATGTCTGAATTTTTTAAAAAACAAGCAGGTACAAACTAGTGACCAAATCTTGTTTAATGTGAAAATAGAAACCGTCACGTGACCATTGTCTTTTGGTAGCATGCAGTGTTGGGGGTGATCAATTAAAAATTGGAAAAAGGGATGATCAATGAGTAAGTTACTTCTTTCGACTTTTGTTTTGATTATTCAAAAAAACAATCGGACACAAACTATGGGACCAATTTAGCATAAGCTTATATTGAAAATTGAAACCCCCCCCCACCCTATTTTGGAGGGGAATTTTCAAAAAACAAAAATAAATATTATCCCTACTCATTGAGCGGAGTTGGTGTACCAAATTTCAAGTTTCTATTATGAACGGTTAGGGCTGGGTGAAATCCAGATGTATAGATAGATAAAATTGAACCCTGCTTTGGGGAAGAACTTTCAAAAAACCAAAAAACATTTTCCTACTCATTGAGGGGAGTGTGTGTGCAAAATTCCAAGTTTCTACTATGAACAGTTAGGGTTGGGTGAAGTCTAGATACATAGATAGATACATATAAATGTGTGAACACATGAATAACCTAAACCTTTGGTAGCGGTGATTAAGAAGAAGATAATTACTTCTTTATTGCTTATTTTTATTACTTAGAAAATACTAAACAACAATTCTCACCTAATACTCATCCTTTATTTCCAATCAACGTGGTTTACTCCCTGCCGAAGAGAAACCGGTGTAAAACTTACAATAAAAAGGAACTAATGAATTAAGATGAACGTAAAAAGTAGTCTAGAATTAATAATAATGATTTATAATATTTCATCTAATAAAAATAAATTAAAAAATGTACTAAACAACAATGTTTGCCCAAAAATTTGTTCATATATGTTTCTATTTTTGTAGACATTGTTAATACAAATAGCTACAAAAGAAAACTTTCACCATTTTGACTGTTGTTGATTACTGTATATGCTGGACTATAAGTTAAATGGTTTACAAAGATATTTGGAGGACTGCCACTCACTGCAACTCATCCAAGCCCCATAACTATCCATATCAAGCTTCAGTAGTTGCCCCCCTAGTCATCGAATGCAGTGTAATATTTCCATAATTAAATGTCCATTTTATATACCGGGATCCACTGTAAGACCATGGGCGGTTATTTTAGGTGGGCGTTTATTTGGGGGTCAAGTTTTTGTAGATGAAAATTTGAAAGTATCTATGTTTTAGTGCACTTTAGTATGAAAAAAACTGAATAACTTTTTGTCTATACAATGAATTGACAGATGTTTCGGACTTGATGTCTTAATTATTATATGCATAATGCATATAATAATTAAGACATCAAGTCCGAAACATCTGTCAATTCAATGTATAAACAAAAAGTTGCTTCAAAGAAACTAATTCATTCAATACTTCTTCACTATTGCTGAATGAATTTGAAAACAAACAAGTTATATTATTTATTTATTAAGTGTCTGCAGGTATTAAATACAGTCTATATAATATATAGACTGTATTTAGTATATATATATATGTTCGGCTCTAGTAGCAACTTAAAAAGAAAACACTGTCCAAAGAAGTACCAAATACGATTAATACAAGTTGCCAATTGATAGTGAAGTGAATAAAAACACGTGAGTCATAACTTTTATTGTTTTATTATGCTCAATTTAGCATTTGTGATGGC
This sequence comes from Architeuthis dux, assembly GCA_006491835.1. Lineage (NCBI taxonomy): Eukaryota > Metazoa > Mollusca > Cephalopoda > Oegopsida > Architeuthidae > Architeuthis > Architeuthis dux. The sequence goes on along the minus strand of VCCN01003796.1, from coordinate 376,261 downwards.
CTTTGAATAATGGCCCAGCGCTATTATTTGGTCCATTTTTCCACCCAAATTTGGCTGTTTTTCCGTTTTACCGTCCTGGGTGATCTTACGGTAGATCCCAGTACGATATAAAAACTGACTGATCATGCTAACCAAGAGTCTAGTGTATACTACTGTAGCTTATAAAGCATAGATCACCAAATTCTAGAGTGTACTGATGGTTAAATTTCTCATTTCTCACCATTTTTTATCTATTTCTTCCATTATCAGATATTGTAAAACAAATATCGCAATCAGCTTATCTATTCAACATAAATATTGATTCCATTTCCATTTCAAAGCTGAGTATCTGATGTGAATTCACCAGAGTGAAAGTTTATTGACAAAAAAGTACACTATATTTACTAAATATTAAGATAGACTTTATTTTTTTTACTTATAGACATAAACTTTCAGCTTTTCTGGATAGTACAAATAAATACATATTTTTATTTCAAGAACAAAAAAATAACTAGCATTCCAAGGGAAATTATGAATCTCCACCACCTATATATGCTGTGTTGGGGTTGATCAATTAAAAAGTTGGAAAAAGGGGTGATCAATTAAAAAGTTGGAAAAAGTGGTGATCAATGAATAAGTTACTCCTCTCGCCTTTTGTTGGGCTGTGATTGCTAAAAAAAGGTTTGAATTTTCAAAAAAACAAGCAGGCACAAACTAGTGACCAAATCTTGTTTAATGTGAAAATAGAAACTGTCACATGACCATTGTTTTTTGGTAGCATGCAGTGTTGGGAGTGATTAATTAAATATTTGAAAAAGAGATGATCAATGAGTAAGCGGGCACAAACTAGTGACCAATTCAAAAAACTTACATTGCAAATCCCCCACTAAAAACGTATTTTGGGGTGAATTTTCAAAAAACATTTTCCCTACTCATTGAGGGGAGTGTGTGTGCAAAATTTAAATTTTCTACTGTGAACAGTTAGGGCTGTGCAAAGTCCGGATACATAGATAAATAGACAGATACATATAAATGTGTGAACAAATGAAAAACCTAAACCTTTGGTAGCAGTGATTAACAAGAATATAATTACTTCTTTATTGCTTAATTTTATTTTAGATTCATATAAATGTCTGAACACATGAATAAACCAGTGGTTTCTGTAGTGGTGATTAATTAATCCCCCATTTTTTATAACACAGTTAATTAATTAATCAAATAAAACCTAGGAAAAAAGTTGTTAATGGGAAAGAGACTTTTTAAAGATTTTTAGGAATCAAAGCTTCAAACCAGATTACAATGAATGGAATTTGAACAAAAAGTTTGCAGTCAAAACAGGGCCATCCCTAGGGTCCTTGGCACCCCGGGCAAGCTGAACTTTGATGTCCATGAAATTATAGTATTATCTTATTTATGTTTTGCAGTGAGATAAATAAATCATCATCATCATCAGCCGTTATAAGTCCACTGCTGGACAAAAGCCTTTCCCATTTCCTTCCATGACAACCTATCTTGTGCTAACCTCTGCCATGTCTTACCGGCAAACTTTTCTATCTTGTCCCTCCATCTTATGTCTGGTCATTTCTTACTGCGTTTATTGACCCTTGGGCACCAGTCGGTTAGTTTTTCACCCCATCTATTGTCATCTCTTCTTGCTAGGTGACCAGCCCATCTCTATTTTTGCTGCTTAATTATTTGTATAATATCCTTCAAGCTAGTCCTCAGTGATCAATTTAGCATAATCTTACATTGCAAATTGAACGCCCCACTAAAAACCTATTTAGAGAGTTAATTTTCAAAAAACAAAAAACGTTTTTCTAGATATAATAAGGAGTGCATGTTTAAATTTTCTGCCCACTAGCTCTATTGGTGCAGCCTGTACGCATGATATCTCCATCTTACTGGGTAACTTTTCTATCTCGTCCCTCCATCTTGTGGCTGGTCTTTTCCTACTGTGTTTACAGCCACATGGGAACAAATCGGTTAGTCTTTTCCCCCCATCTATTATCATCTCTTCTTGCTAGGTGACCAGCCCATCTCCATTTTTGCTGCTTAATTATTTGTATAATATCCTTCCCTCTGATCCATGTTGATCTTTTTGTATCTCTTAGAGTTATTCCTAGCAATGCTTTTTCCATGGCTCTCTGTGCTATTCTAAGTTGGTTTTCAGCTTGTTGTTCCATAGTGTAGTGGAAAAATAAATATATAGGAATATATATAGGTATTGCTATCATCAAGACGATCCGAGAGTGGAGCCATTATTTGAAAGGCAAATATTTTCTTCTAGTAACCGACCAGAAAGCTCTGTCTTGCATCTTCAATAAGCGTAGAGCTTCGAGAGACTAACTTATAGTAATTTAAACTTTGAGCTACAAACAGTGTAAACTACCAGAATGTAAATAGCGAAGAGCTTGTCAAGGGAGGCTACTCGTTTTATACTCCTCACTACTCATTTACATATAACAGGTACTATACTATACAGATTGATAGTAATTTAAATTACAATGCATTAATTAAATGCGCTTATCGTCAGTCATGAGAATTGTTCCTCTTGGTTTCACAACAGAAAATATTTAACTGACCGATATTCCTGAAACAATCTGACTTCATATCAGTGAATTTTCTTATTTTTACTGTTTTTATTGTTTGATTTAATCATTTACCTATTTGTATTTAGAAAGTCCTACTACCTCAGACGCATGACAGGCTAGCACTTGGCGTGTTGCCTGTGTTGCCGGTACCTAAGGCCAGGCCTGCGTAAGAAGTTCAAAACTGAGATCCTTTGAAAAAGTTTGGAATAAGAAATGCGACTATGATCATAAAATTGGGAGGATAGGAAAGAGGAGATGGTGCATATATGCTCGTTTCTTTCTTCAGCGCTTCTTGGAATTGCCTCCAGCACTGAAATCCGCGCTTCTGCACAGGTTTCTTCTACTCATTGAGGATGGAACCGATTGCCCTGCAAGTTGTGCGCATCCGACTTTAGCCTGAGAAGCCACCGACGAAGTCATGGACATCAAAGACAAAACCCTAACCAATGTTGATACCAAGAAGAAGAATAGAGGACATCATGGTCGATATTGACGGCTGCCTCAAGCAAGCAAGTTTCTTGGAAACTAAAGCAATGGATTCTAAATGTATCAACAAAGAAAAGCAATTAGGAAATATTAATTAATTAAGTCAAATGCTCATTCAAATCTACTCATCTGTTTTTGAAACACAAAGAGCAAGAATCTATCTTTCACTTTAAGGAGACTTGAATTGTAAAATGAACAGGTCTGGTTAGTCACTCAATAGAAACCATCATGTGACCAACATCTTTTGGCAGCACACCGTGTTGGGGGTGATCAATTAAAAAAAATTGGGAAAAAGTGATCAATGAATAAGTTACTTCTTTCGCCTTTTGTTGGGCCGTGATAACTAAAAAAGTTCGAAATTTTCAAAAAAACAAGCGTAAACGCTGCTGGACACAAACTAAGGGGCCAATTTAGCATAATTTACATTGTAAATTGAATACCCCATTAAAAACCTATTTTTGAGGGGATGGGAGGGAGAATTAAAAAAACAAAAATGTTTTTTCTAGACATAATAAGGAGTAAATGTTTAAATTTTCAGCCCACTAGCTCCATTGGTGTGGCCTGTACACATGATACATACATAGCCAGCCAGACAGACCAACTTAAAAACTGAAGAAACCTATGTTGATGTTGACAGTTTTGGTTGACAGTTTCTAATTACAATCCAATTTGTTTCAATTCATATATTTTGATAATTGCTTTTTTCTTATATCTTATCTTATATCTCTTTCCAGTTATGGACAAATCACGTTGGATACACCAGTTCTTGTACGATCACCAAGGTTAAGCCATGCTGAGCCTGGTCAGTACCTAGATGAGTGACTGTCTGGGAATACCAGTTGCCGTAACCAGCTGGGGAGGCATTCCCTGTAGCCATGCAGATCTCCAAACTTTTAATTAAGTATCATGAGTTATTCCCCTTATTCAGAAGAGTTCTTATCCACTTCTGCTAAGGGGCGCTGTTTTACATTCTGGTAAACAAGCAGCCATATTTGCATTGTGTTATTAGTAGATAAAGAGAGCTCGAAAGGACACACGTGTGTATTGTTGACCGCGGTCATTATTTGAATAAAGGACCTGTAAATACGTAATCTTTTGTAGCATTTTTAATCTGTTAAAGCTTGGTTGAGAGGAGGGAGGTGGAAATTGGGCAGAATACTTCCTCCATACTAAGCACCCAGGCATAGCAGCTCATGAAGCTGCTAAGACCGTCAAGGCAATAAAGGGCCACACAAAAGAGCTGTATCACTTTCCTTCAACAATTCCTTTTCATAATACTATCAAATGTGTATCTCTCTAATATTCTCCAAATTTATTATCATTACAATTTATTTATAACAAAAATCAAATCATCCAACAAGCGGCTGCAATTTTCACTGCTTGTTATGACTATGTGAATAAACTCTGCAATATGAGATATGTTAAAAAACTGTCTTAGCTTCTTAAGAACGAACACAACCTTATGTCAGTTTGATTTCGAGAATTGATTTTTAAAAAGAACAAACAAATCTTCTTTTATTACATTCGATATGAAGTGACACCAGATATTTATGTTTCATCAGATTCATAAAAGGAGTGGGAGGAAATGCTTCATGGAGACGGTGTGAGGATGTTGATATGTCAACTTGTCAGATAGTCAGTCAGTGACAGCGATCACTGCTTGAGAAGCTTAAACACATCTAAAAATTGAGTTGTGCATAATTGTATTCTCATTCCATAAATGTCAGCGACTGACAAAAGATTACAAGGAGGAGGACGAGATTCGACTGAAGAAAAGTGGTTTTATGATAATGACAAAAGCTATTTTATTTTTTAAAGTATTAAAAATACACTAGAAAACAAAAGTACTTTTGGTCCATTATCAATATGAAGGAACTGAAGAGTTTAACTAGAAACAAATATGGATTACTCAACAAAAACTTGATTGTGTGGGAAAGAAGGTAGAGACTACTCTTAAAAGTTGACTATGATATTATTGTAAAATTAACTGGAATGTGAACTCTTTGAAGTGAAATGGTATATTAACAAGCTTTTTGATTCAAGTCTGCTCAGACACATATCACACTAATGTGGAATATGTGGGTCAGTTAACCCTGGTGTATCAAAACATTACATTGTCAAAACATTGCATAGCAGTCTTCAGTCTTGTCTGCTCAGATAGTGTAATGGTTAGCACTTCTGCCTTACATGCACACGGTACAGGGTTCGATTCCCGGTATGAGTGAAGAGTGTGGAACAGCAGCTAATTGAGTATACTCTAAGCTGTGTGATTTGGTGGACTTGCATCCTGCCAAGGGGGTGGTCATAAAAACTTGTAGGAATAAAGTCCTGGTCACGACCAGACTTGAAACTTGCAAGGATCACTAAGCTGACACATGCAATACAAAGCGGGACTTTGTCACCAGCCGTGTAATCCATTGGGTGTTGTCTCTTAAGGGATGGGACGCTTTACTCTTTTTTGATTCAAAGCTAAAAGGAATTATTAGTAACCATCAACCAAAACTGTCAACATAGGTTTCTTCAGTTTTTGAGTGTGTCGGGCTGGCTATGTATGTATCATGTGTACAGGCTGCACCAAAAGAGCTAGTGGGCTGAAAATTTAAACATGTACTCCTTATTATATCTAGAAAATTTTTTTTTGTTTTTTGAAAATTAACCCTCTAAATAGGTTTTTAGTGAGGCTTTCAATTTGCAATGTAAGATAATGCCAAATTGACCCCTGAGGACTAGATTGAAGGATATTATACAAATAATTAAGCAGCAAAATAGTGATGGGCTGGTCACTTAGCAAAAAGAGATAACAATAGATGGGGGAAAAACTAACCAACTGGTGCCCAAGGGTCAGTAAACGCAGTAAGAAATGACCAGACACAAAAGTTTGCTGGTAAGACATGGCAGAGGTTAGCACAAGATAGGTCGTCATGGAAGGAGATGGGAAAGGCCTTTGTCCAGCAGTGGACTTATAACGGCTGATGATGATGATGAAAGATGATGCAAATGTCTGATGGTGGGTAAATTTTACACCAATGTAAATGAAATTTAAATGTACTTCCCTTGAAATTTAAATTTAGCCTTTTTATTAACTGTTTTTTTTTTTTTAAATCTTTTTCCTGCAGAATAATAAAATCTCTCAATTGAAAACAAATTTTGAGATCTGCCCAAAAATGTATTCACTTCTACAGCTCACTTTTCCACAAAATTTCATTGAGAACTTTTGGAGATATCGTGTGGACAGACAGACAGACATGATACTTCATTGGCAGAGGTAAAATGTTTCAATACCATGTATTCTACTTGGATAATTTTTTCCTACTTCTACACTAGATATCAGATTTAAGCTGCGACTTTTGAAATTTGATTTGATTTCGATTTGAGCCTCAGGTTAGGCTTCCTGAACAATGCAATGAATCCATGTGAGTGTATTTGTCAAGTTGTGATACTGCTGATGTCTCCAAGCCAAGAACATTACTGTATTGAATTGTCATCTTTGCTTTCCTCCTCTGTAAAAGATATGCCCTGCAAATTCTGAATGTTCAACTTGTTAGAAACCATCAATCAAAACTGTCAACATAGATTTCTTCAGTTTTTAAATTGGTCTAGCTGGCTATGTATGTGTTGTGCGTACAGGCTGCATCAATAGAGCTAGAGGGGTGAGCATTTAAACATCACCTATTATGTATAGAAAAAAGCATTTTTTTGTTTTTTGAAAATTCCCCCCCAAAATAGGTTTTTAGTGGGGGGGCAATTTACAATGAAATTTTATGCTAAATTGGTCCCTTAGTTTGAGTCCACCCATGATCACATTTATTTTTTGAAAATTAAGACTTTTTTAGTGATCACGGCTCAACAAAATGCGAGAGAAGTAACTTATTCATTGATCACCCCTTTTTTTTCCAATTTTTTAATTGATCCCCGCTCCCAACAAGGCATGCTGCCAAAAGATGTTGGTCATGTGACAGTTTCTATTAAGTGACTAATCAGATCTGTTTTTCTTGTATATTTCTAAATCTGTCGTGTAAGGATTCTGATAAACATGGTGATAAAGTATTTAAGAAAAATTGCCCGACTAATTTTGACAAGATACAAAAAGGAGTTGCCCTTTATAAACAAACAAAAAGGTTAATTTGAAGCTTAGAGAAATTCTAAAAAACATTGAGAAAACATTTTTGAATCATATTTTAATACTTTCGATGCTACTCGCTTTTTACAGTGATATTCTCTATTGTGCTACCCTTTTCCCTGAGACCACTGATGAGACGGGAAACTGGGTCATATAGTTACACCAGAGAAATATAGGGGGGATGCCTGTATTATTATTATTATTATTAGCAACAACAATTGGATGTTTCTAGGATGTAATCTAGAATTTGAGAGTTATATGCACAAGAATGTTCAGGACACAGCACTATTCATCTATACTAGTTTTACGCTATTATGCTACCTGTTTCCTTGAGACTACCAATGAGACAGGAAACTGGGTCATATAGTTACACCAGGGAAATATGGGAGGATGCCTGTATTATTATTATTATTATTAGCAACAATCTAGTACGTTTCTAGGACGTTAACTAGAATTTGAGAGTTTTACTCTATTATGCTACCTGTTTCCTTGAGACCACCAATGAGACGGGAAACTGGGTCATATAGTTACATAAGGGAAGTACAGGAAGTAAAGTACTGCTAGAAAAACAAAGATCTTCGTATTTAGTAGTTGTTTTAGTATGCAGATTAAGGTTGTGTAGATATGATAAGATTGGATTATAATGGATATATATAATATATATATATAATGAATGAGAGAACAAGATCAGCGTGTTGATAGAAAAAGGACATGTTTATTACTGGTGAATATATCAGGTAGTGACATCACAGCAAAGGAACGTAATTCACTCTCTAGTTACATAATTATAGTTACATCAGGGAAGTATAGGAAGTAAAGTACTGCTAGAAAAACAAAGATCTTTGAATTTAGCAGTTGTGATCCAAGAATACTATCTACGAAGATCAGAAAGTTTTAAAAGAAAAATCACCTGGCTAATATTTACAAAGTGCAAAGGAAGGCCTTCTTTATAAACAAACATATAGTGGTTAACTTGAGGTTTAGAGAAATTCTAAAAAAACATTAAGAATAACATTTTTGAATCATATATTAGAAAAGAAAAGATCACTGCAAAGCTTGTATACCAAAACATAAAA